>SRPW01000294.1:0-26314 GCA_018360225.1 Claviceps pusilla | reverse complement strand
ATATAAGCTTTAGTATAATAAAGGGTTAGTTAGTAAGATAAACAAGGGTTTTCCTATAAATAATAATGTAAATTATAAGGAATTCTATATTTTAAAAGGTTAATACTAGCTAAACTAGTAAAGGAATCTATTTTTATTATAAAAAAGCTATATTTCTAGAAGTTTAATACTAGCTAAATTAGTAAAGAAATCTATTTTCTTTTAGTATAAATTCTCCCTATAAGTGTAATAGGAGTTCTATCTTTTCTAAGTAAATCCTTATAAATTTATAGAATAATATATTTTAAGAATAAATATAACCTATTAATTAATATTAGTATTTCTTAAAATATTAGTAATTCTTTAAGGAATACTAGGTAAATCTTGAGACTTAGTAATATAACGTAGGGTCTAGGAAGGTATTTATAAAAAGGTCTAATTTTTATTATAATTAGTGCTATTTAAAGGGGTATTTTATAGCTAGTATTAAAGCTATGAAAATGCTATTGGATTCTATAGTGAAAACTCTACACGCGCAGACTAATTAGAAGAGTCGGATTCTACGGCTAATGTGGCTGTGAATCTGGCTCTTTCTAGCTATGCTACGTTGTTATAGAATGCAGCGATTCCAACAGTAATAATAGTTATTAAAAACTAAATAAAAGCTTTTAAATTAAGTTTTACTATATATTAAATAAAAGTTTTAATAAAGTATTTTATTTCTTTTTTTTAAAAGGTTTAGTATAAAGAATATAGTTTATAAAATAAAAAGGTTGTTAGAATTGCTGCATTCTATAACAACGTGGCACAGCTAGGAAGAGCCGGATTCGTGGCTATATTAGCCGCAGAATCCAACTCTTCTAATTAGTCTATACGTGCAGAGTTTTCACTATAGAACCTAATAGTATTTTTATAGCTTTAATGCTAGCTATAAAATGCCCCTTTTAAATAGCACTAATTATAATAGAAATTAAACCTTTTTATAAATACCTTTTTAAACCCTATTGTTATGGACTAGCCTAGATGGCGACTGCAATCTAGTGTTAATGAAGTTATTATTATCTATAAGGAGGAAGGGAAGACTGCTATCTCCCTCTACTATATGCCTATTCTATATATAATATGTGTTTATAGGGTTTGCCCTATAGGTACAGTGGGTTGCTGCATATGCTCCTCTTTTACTATACTAAGGATCTAAGCCTCTAGCTTAAATCTATTATATAGCCCCCCGCTCTACTGCCCTCTAGCTATTAGATAGTTAATAAGTGAATAGAATATAATAACAACACTTAAGTGTTTATAATGTAATACTTTAAGTAAAGCTATTTATTCTAGCTAGTTATACTTTAGTGCTTAGGGTTAATAAAAATAAACTTAAAATAGAAATCTTTAAAATCCTAAATTAGCTAGCTAATTATATCTAAGATACTAACTATAAATCTTTAATCCACTCCCCCTTTACTTATAGATATAATCCTATTATTATCCTCTCTATTAAAATCTTATATACCTTAAGTCTTTTATATAAATGCCTATTACTTTCTATTTATTCTTTATTAATACCTATACTATCCTTATACTTATTTATTAATACTTAATAAAGAATCCTTTACTATTACTTATTAAATTTAAATAGTAAGCTCTTTTATCCCTACTGCTTTATTTTACTAAAACTAAGCATAGTAAGATTATATTTACTACTACTAGTGCTCTACCTCCCTCTCCTTTACTTTTAAATAGCTATTATATTTTAAGCTACTATAAGGTTAAAGGTAATTCTAAGAATAAGTTATTTACCCCTATTAATCTTAACTAGCTAGATATTTAGTGTTTATCCTATCTTATATATATAGTAAATAATAGACTATTCTTATATACCCTAGGCCCTTAGCACTCCTATAAAGAGTATTAAAGGAGAAAGGTAACTTATATATATAATACTACTATATTTGCTTAGAGTCCTACCCTTTACTGCCTTACTTATAAGATTATAGTAGCTATTTATTATAATAAAGCTATAAAAATGCCTTATCTCCTTACTTATAATGCCCCTAATAGTAAGGGGAAGAAGGTTATATTAAATAAGCCTTTTAAGGCACTATATAACTACTTTACTACTACCCTATACGCTATTAAGAAATATACTATACCTACTATTACTACTAGTTTTTTACCTATACCTTCCTTCTAGCTATTAAAATAATCCTAATCTACTACTAATAAAACACTAATATATCCCTTATTTACTTTTACTATTAATCTAGCTACTATTTACTTATTAAAGACTAGTATTAATTATACTAATGCTTAGTTATCTAAGGTGTAGCGCTAGGTTAAGTAATTAATGCCTATATATTGTAATTTATTTACCTATTTTTAGTTACACTAGTTTACCCTACTATCTTATTTACTACTATATTTAAAGGAGTAGGTATATATACTAATACTGCCTTTTTCTATATTACTAGGCCTTACTATAAATACTTTATTTACTATATAGCTACCTTTAAGCCTTTTATTTAGAGAACCTTAATAATAAGTACTACTCCCTCTTACTATTACTACGCTACTTACTGCTACTATACTACCTATTATTATTACTATACTGCCTACTACTGCTATAACTCCTACTACTACTATTACACTTTCTCTTACTAATAATACACTACTGCCTACTATTAATATACTCTTAATATTTATATTATATAGGTTTAGGCTACTTTAGGGTTTCTTTAGTCCTAAGCTACTAAGGCCTAACTTATCTTCTACTAGCTAGGAGTTGCCCCCTTTACTCCCTTTTAGCTTACCTTTTATAACTATATTATTTAAGTGCTATAAAAAAAAGAAAAAAAAAAAAGGATTAATTCTACTACCTAGTCTACTTTACTTAAGGGTAAGTAGAAGTAAAGTGTAGGACTATTATTATTAAATTAAAGCCTATTTAAAGCTTAGTAATATTAAAGTTTATATTAAATAGTATACTATATAGTATTAATTAAGAATTATAGCGTACTTGTTTAGAACTATTATTAAAATATATATTTCCTTATTATAATTTAAATTATACTAATGCCTTAGTATTCTTTAGGTTTTTAAGCAGCTTCTATATTAGCTATATATAACTAACTTATTTAACTAGTATATTATAGTAGCTGCTATATTCTCTAGCATTTTTTATAGCTAAAATAGACTTAATTTAGTATTTATAGGGGGCATTTACACTATTATTCTAGGGCTAAATAGGGCTTAGTTAGAAATTAAGTAAAACTTAAAAAGAGAGGGGATTATTTACTATATACTTTATTAAATTAATATAGAAAACTAGGTAAATGCCCCTTAGGATATTTAGTTTAATAGTTAAAGGGGTAGGGATATTAAGTATAGTATATTTAGCTATAACTTAGTTTAACTTCTTACTTAAGTAAAGTATATAAATATTTTAAAGGCTAAGCTAAACTTTATTACTAGGCTAGTACTGTTTTACTAGGTAATATAATTAGTTAAAAGACTCTTATTAATATTATTAAGTAAAGTTAATAGTAGCTTAAGCTAGCGCTATTCCTTGCTTAATATACTTAAGGAACTAAACTACCTACCCCTTAAGGGATGTTTCGCTCTATATAAAAGCTAGCGTATACTATATTAGATTAATATTAAACCTATAAAGGGCTATATATATACTTAGGCTAGTAACTAATAAGTTATAGTTATTAAGGGTAAGCTAGTAAGCTATTAAATATATAAGCTAATTTATTTAAGTAAAAGAAATTATAACCTATAGTACTACCTAAACCTCTTAATTTATATGCTTAGTATTACTATTAGTTTAAGGGTAATATAATATAGAGAGAAGCTATTTAGTACCTATAAGGAAGTAAAGTATTAACTAAAAACTACTTACTTAGTCTAAGCTATAGTTTAAAATAATATTTAAAGGGAATTTATAAAAGCGTTACTAGTAGTTTAGGAAACGTTAAGTATATGCTTTAGCGCTTATACTTATTATAGCCTTTAACTAAATATATTTAAAAAGGCAGTTTATAATAACTATAAGAAATTAAAGGGTATTTAAAGAGTTAGCTAAAAGGTTAGTTATAAAATCCACTAATATCTATAACTAGTACCTATCTAGCACTAGAATAGGCTATAGAAGGCCCTAATAAAGGCGCTAGCTCTTATAAGCTCTATAGTAATAGTAATTATATATATATTACGCAATGTCTATTAATATACCCTCCTAGTAGTAATTATAATAAAGAGCCTAGAAGGTTATATTCTTCCCTAGGTAGCCTAATAGTGGTGAATTATAGGTTTATTAAATTAGTATAGTAGTAAAGGGCTTATACTATAGGACCTAAAGGTAGCTATAAAATAATAAAGCCTTATAGGCATTAACTATATAGTTACTAACCTATTAATATATAACTACTTTAGTAGGAAATCTTTAGGCCCCTAAATATACTACTTTAACCTTTACTTAGTATATTAGGTTAGCTTAAATACTTTAGTCCTAAAGGCTTTAGAGATAGTTATTAGTAAAAAAGTTATAGCCCTATAGGTTAGCTATAGTAATGCTAATTAAGGTTTAATCCTACTCTAGTAATAAGGCTAGGGTAGTATAGGGTGGCTATAATAGGTATATAACTAACACTAGGTAGAGTAAAGGATATATTACTATAGGTTCCCTTAATTTATCTTATTTATAGTAAAATAGCGCATTAAGGCGCGCTACCTAGGAGCTTAAGTAGTAGTAAAGGTAAAAATTAAAAAAGAAGAGGGCCTTTACTTAGTATGCTTATTATTTTAATATTTTCTAAGGGCTTATAAAGTATTCTAAGTTTTTATAGTTAGTAAGAATTATAAATAGCTAAAAGATACTATAGAGCTTAGTAAACTATACCTTAAGGTATAAGATAATACTAAGTAATTCTTTATTATAAATTATATAGTTTTATTAAGGGGCTGTAAGTTAGGTAGAGTAGTAGGCTATAGGTTATAGCATATCTATTATATTATATTATAAAAGGCAACCTCTAATTGCCTCTCCTAATGCATTAGCCTTAACTACTATATTTAAGGTAGGATTCTATTAGGCTAGAATAAGGGCTAAAGAGAATATATTATTAAGGCGCTAGAAGGCTATTTAGTAAGCTAGGGATTAAATAAATAGGATGCCCTTTTTAGTAAGGTTAAGTAAGGGCTTAATAAAATCTAAAAAGTTAGTAATAAACTTCTAATAAAAGTTTATAAAGCTTAGAAAGCTATATATACTTTATAGCTATATTAGCGCCTCCTACTCCTAAATAGCGGCTACCTTAGCTAGGTTTAGCTATACTATATAGCTAGCTTAGACTATAAATCCTAGGTACTTTACTTTAGTTATGCTAAAGGTATACTTACTAATATTAAAATATAGGCTAGCCTATTAAAGGTGTGAAAGGATCTCTTTAGTATAATTTATATACTCCTTATATATACTACTAGTATAGATAAGAATATTATTAAGGTAGGCTATTATATAGGCCTTTAAAGTATCCCCTAATGCTTTATTAATATAGCATTAAAATGTTATAGGTGCACTAGCTAGGCTAAAGGGGTAAATAAGCTATTTAAAAAGATTAAAATATATATAAAAGGCTATTAGAGCCTTATCCCCCTTAGTAATGTGTAAGTAGTGGAAGGTAGTATAGATATTTAATTTTATAAACTATTAGGCACTAGCTAGGGAATGTAGAGTCTCCTTAATAAGTAGTAGTAAGTAATAGTTTTAGTTTATAATTTTATTTAATGCTTAATAGTCTATATAAAAATACTAACCTTTACTTACTTTTTTAACTAAGAGTATAGGCACTACTATAGAGAAGGAGGAAGCCTAAATTTAGCCCTTATTTATAAGGTTTATAATTTATTTCTATATTTCTAGTAACTAGTCCTAAGGTATATTATAAAGCAGTACCTAAGGTAAGTTTAGTAAGCTACTATTAGGATTTTATTATAATTAAATATAATAATTAGCCTACCTATAATAAGGAGGTAAAGTGCTAGCATTCTCCTAGCAAAATAAATCCTTAAAGTTAACTAGTTTACTTAGTAAAGAGGAGAGGTTTTTATTCTCTTTTAAGAAAACTAGGTTTACTATAGATATAAAGATAATATTAATCTCCTATAGGCTAATAAATATAATACTACTTATCTTACCTAACTATAGTGCTTAGTAGACTAACCCTATATATACTAATTTTATAATAGTAGTTATTAGTAAGGCTATCTCTTAGGCATTTAAGGCATAAATCTTAAGGTTACCCTATATATAGATAATAAGGAGGCGTCTAGTAGCATATAATATAATATTATTCTAGGCTATCTAAGGTGCCCTTAGGATGCAGTTTTATAAAAGGCCTAGAATTATATAGGCTACTATAGGGAATAACTATCTATTTAGGTTAGCGCTAAATTAGATAAGATATATAATCCTTAGGCGCTAGGAAGCATTAGTATAGCTACATTATATAACTATTATAGTAGTAGTAAGGGTGTGTAGTTAGGCTAAAGCAATATATTAAAGGCCTAACCTTTAAACTATACTTTTACTTATAATAGTATAGCTATTATAACTATTATTTACTTAAGTATTAATAAACTTAGAACTATTATATAAAAGGGGAAGGAGGAATAGTGCTTCCTTTATATAATATTCTATCTCTCTATAAATATTTAAGCTATTACTATTATAGATATAATATAAGCTAATACTACTAACTTATATTCTATTACTAAGACTTATATAGTAGGGCTCTCTTTTTCTAACTTAGAGTTATTATTATTGCTTAGCGCTTCCTTATTAAAGGCATTTAAGGCCTAAATATTTAGTCCTCCTATTAGGTAATAAGTAAGAAGCTGTGTATAGCTATAGATAAGGTAACCATTGCTACTATAATATAAGTACTAATAGGCAGCCTTATAGCGCTTAATAATATCCTATAATACCTAGGTTGCCTAAATTACGCCCTTAGTGTCTTTAGACTTAATACTTAACTTATCCTTACTAAAGGGCTTATAGCCCTATTCTAATCCTAAAAAGCTAGTAGAATTAATACTTATTATAGCTATATTACTATTCTAGTTACACTTAGTATAGGGGTAGTAATAGGCCTTAATATATTCCTTAATTTAATATAAGTTAATATTTAAGGCAATACTATAGTATTGTATAACTATAGTATAGTAGTTAGAGTAGGGAATATTATAGCTAATATAGTAATCCCTTATTTACTTATTAAGTTTTACTTAAAGTCTTATAAGTTTTACTACGTTTACCTATATACTTTCCCTTATAAGGCATAACTTTTATTTAAAATAAATAAAAAAATCTATAAACTATTTATTTAGGTATTATTTAAGTTAGTTTAACTTTATAACTATATATTTCTTTTAGTAAGGGTTTATAAATATAGTATTAAGGTACTTAAGAAAATAGCTTAGTGTATACTAATAATTACTACTAAGCTTAAAGAATAAAGCTACCTATGCCTAAATTTTAGGCAATAGGTTTTAGTAAATAAGGAACTATTTATTATAGTTAGTATTAATAAAGTCTAAGTTAGCCTCTAGCTTATATACTATAAGGCTTTACTAAGCTTAAAATAAAGCCCTATTTCTATTATAAGGGTTCCTTATTAAAAGTAGCTTATACTTAGGTTATTTTTAGTTAGTATACATTAGAGCATCTATATAGAATGTCTAGTTTACTAAGGCTATATAATAGTATAGTTCCTTAAGCTAAGCTACTATTAAAGTAATAGTTTTATAGAGATAGTGTAAGTTCTATATATTGCTTAATTAGGCTACTTATTTATAATACTAAGGATCTATTATATTATTTATGTAAAAATAAATATTATAGGTAACATTATAATAAATAATAATTATTATAAACTAGCCTAGATAGTAACTATAATTTAGTGTTAATAAAGTTATTATTATTTATAAGGAGAAAGGGAAGATTACTATCTCCCTTTACTATATGCCTATTCTATATATAATATGTGTTTGTAGGGTTTGCCCTATGGGTACAGTGGGTCGCCGCACATACTCCTCTCCTGCCACACTAAGGATCCGAGCCTCTAGCTCAAATCCATCACACCTATATTATATTACTAAGTCTTAAATCTACTTAGTATTCCTTAGAGAATTACTAGTATTCTAAGAAATACTAATACTAATTAGTAAGTTATATTTATTCTTAGGATATATTATTCTATAAATTTATAAGGATTTACTTAGAAAAGATAGAACTTCTATTATACTTATAGAGAGAATTTATATTAAAAAAAAATAGATTTCTTTACTAGTTAAGCTAGTATTAAACTTCTAAAAATATAGCTTCTTTATAATAAAAATAGATTCTTTTACTAGTTTAGTTAATATTAATTTTTAAAAATATAAAATTCCTTATAATTTATACTATTAACTATAAGAAAACCCTTATTCATTTTACTAACTAACCCTTTATTATATTAAAAGCTTATATAAAGATTATAAAACTAAAACGCTAAATCTTAACTAAAGCTAGTTAAAAACTATATAGAATATCTAATTATAAAAATGTCTTTATATAGAAGTAATAAGGAATTCTAAGATTTATTAAGGAATCCTACCTAAGGTAATCCTAACACTACTATATTATAAGTATTACTAGATTCCCTTCTTAAAATTATATATAAGTATATAGATATTCTTACTTTAAAATAAAAAATATACTAAAATAATATACTAGAAAAACATAAGAATTAGTAGTATATTAATAATTAAGCTACTTTTATCCTCTATTAGTATAATATTCTAAAGTAAAAAAACCTTTAACTCTTTAAAAATATTCTTTATAAAGACTTTAAAAGTTAAACTACTAATAATTTTTAATAAATTCTAATAATATTATAAAAGGACTTATAAAATTTCCTTCTTACTAATAGTATACTAATATTATTAATATAAGGTATATAATATACTACTTCCCTTACTACTCTTATTAATATATTAAAAGAGTAAATTAAACGCTAGTTTTTTAGTTAATCTATATAATACTAATTATAAATTCCTATTCCCCTATAAGCAAGAAGTATTATTAATAATTCCTAATTAATTAATTAATAGATTTATAAAGAATCTAAATTACTAGACTTATTAATATAAAAAGCTTAGGTAAAACCACTAAAGAGGTTAACACTACTAATAAACCTAACCCCTAACTAAATCCACTATATTTATAAAGAAATTAATAAAAGCTATATAATTAATAAGAAATATAGTAAGAAACTATATAACTTTATTATTTTAAAGATAAATATCTTTAAAGATTAATATATATAAAATAACGTTCCTTAGATATTATAGGTAAAAGCTTTTTTAATTATATTAAAAAAGGATACCCTTACTTATTATTTTAATAAACTTACTAGAAAAGAATTAATAATTTGTGTTGGAATCGCTGCATATTCTGGGCCACAGATAATGCGCCCGGGACCACGGACCAGACCGGGGACCCTGACGGGGACCCTGACAGGACCCCTGATAGGTCGGCTACGCAATAAGCAGAGTTCTCACCGGCGCTTCCAACGGCATTTTCGTGGGCTATGGAATGCCTATAAAATGCCCCTTTAGATAGCACCTTTCTTAATAGGAATAAGACCTTTTTACAAACCCTTTTATAGACCCTACGTTAAGTCACTAAGTCTCTATTCCACCCTAGTATTCCTTAAAGAATTACTAGTATTCTAAGGAATACTAATACTAATTAGTAGGTTGCACTATCCTTAGGATATTTACCTATAGATTTATAAGGATTTACCTTAGAAGAGGTAAATCTCTCTGCTTAGGAGAGAGATTTATGCTAAAGGAAGATAGAGTATATGGTCTTAGATAGCACTTAGACTTTCTAAATATAGGGTCTTTTATATAAGAATTAGGTTGTTTTTACTAGACTAGCTGTAACCTATCTTTAAGTGTAGAATTCACTATTATTTACATTATTATCTATAGAAAACCCTTATTTATTAACTAACCCTTTACTATACTAAAGCTTATATAGGGATTATAAGACTAAAACGCTAAATCTTAACTATAGCCTATTAAAAACACCTCTAAATATTTAATTATAAGGATGTCTTCCTATAAAAGTAATAAGGAATTATAAGATTTATTTAGAAACCTTATATAAAGTGGCCCTAATACTGCTTTACTGTAAGTGTTACTAAATTCCCTCCTTAAAATTATCTATAAGTATATAAATATCCTTACCTTAGAATAGAAAGTATACTAGGATAACCTATTAGAAAAATATAAAGACTAGTAGTATATTAATAATTAAGCTACCTTTATTCTTTACTAGTATAATATTTTAAAATAGAAAGACCTTAAGCTCTTTAATGCCCTTTATAAAGACTTTAAAGGTTAGACTACTAAAGACTTTAAGCGGATTCTAATGATAAAATAGAAGAATCTATAAGATTTCCTTACTATAAATAGCGTACTAATTCTACTTACTTAAGGGGTATAATATATAAATATGCTTACTGCTCTTATAAATACATTAAAAGAATAGATTAAATGCTAGTTCCTTAGTTAATTTACGTAATACTAATAGCAAATTCCTATTCCCCTATAGCTTAATAGCCCTTTTAATAATAATAAAGCAATTAATTAATAAATATATAAGGAATCTAAGTTAATAGATAAGCTATTACGCTAATAACTAGAAAGATAATAACTAGAACTGCTATTACTAAAAACAACGCTTAATAATAACTAACTCCACTATATTCTTAGGGAAATTAATAAAAGCTATTCTAATAATAAAAAGTATAGTAGAAAGATATATAACTTCATTATTCTAAAGATAGGTATCTTTAAAGATTATTTATTATATAATAATATACCTAAAGATTTATAGGTAAAGGCTTTTCTAATTATACTTAAAGATAAAGCCCTTACTTACTATATTAAGGAACTTACTAAAAAAGGTATAATAATATAAAGCCTTGCTAATAATATTAGATCTTACTTTAAAACTAAAAGTAATTAGTACTTTTATTGTATTAAGTAGAATACTATCTCTCTTTAAAAGGTTATTACTACTAACCCTAAAAAGACTAAGCTTAAATACCTTAACCTAATGCTTATATAACTTTACTAAGTTTATTATAGAATCTTTCTAGCTTTTATAGTAAATATAGAGCTCTAGTAATAATTAATTGCTGCTATTACTAATATTTCTAAATATGGTTTAGCTATATTCCTTTATACTTTAACCTATAAAGGAGTTATAGAAGACCTCTAGAAATGCCTTTAAACTAATATAGTAATTATAGTAATATAATAGTTAGCTATAACTACCCCTAACCCTATAAAAGATAACAATAAAGCAATGTTTATAGATTAACACTATAAGCAATTATTTAATTAATACCTTAGTAGCTAACTATAATTAAAATTATACTTTTTATAGAAGTGCTTTATATATTAAAAAGAAGGATATTAGTTAATATCTTATATAAGGTAAGAATAGTAGAAAGCTAAGGATATTTAGCTAAAAAGTAAGCGTATTAAGGGGACTTTTACTAAATATAGCTTTAATGTATTTTTTCTTATATTTAAAGGAGAACCTATAGATAAGACCTTTTACCCTAATAAACACCTAGCTTAGGCTAATTATAATATATTTATTATAACTTTATTAAGTAATACTATAATGCCTAAGCTAATATTTATATAATTTTTTACTTAATTACTTCTAAGCCTATCTAGACTATCTAATTAGATAGATCTCTATAAGAAATTATTACCTTTATAGGTAAGATCCCTCTTATATATACTAGAATACACTATAGCTAACTATAAAATATCTAGTATAAACACTATACTATAGGCAGAACCCCCTAAGATAAATTGCTTTATTTTAAATAACTACTATTTTAGTAAGGTTTTTTATAGCATTATGCTAGATATTAGAGCTATAGGGATTTTAATAGTAGAAGTATAGTAAGCTATAGTACTATAGAAGCTAATGCTAATTCTAAAGATTAAATCTACTAGCTAGTGTAAAGTTAACTTTAGTGCTAGTTCTATAACCTCTTTAGGAGTGCTATAAGTGCTAACAATCTTTAGTATTATTAAATTCTATATTCTTAAGATAGCTACACTCTTTTTATTCTATATATCTAATATAGATTAGATAAATATAAAGCTTAATAACCTTAAGAATATACTAATTTAAGGTTATAAGATAGTCTCTATTATATAAAAATAGGGATATCCTTAGTAGCTACTTAAGGAAAATAAAGCTATTGCCTTCTACCTCTTAGAGGTAGAAATTCGCTAGCTTTATTAACGTTTTAGGCACCTCTCTGTTATAAGACTAACTAAGCTGCTCTAAAGAGCTAGTAAGTTAATAGATAATAAGATAATTATAAGTATTACCTATAAGTGCTATTAATATTAACTTTATAATAAAGCTCTAGCTAGGTTTAAGTTTACCCTTAAAGATAATATAGACTTTAATTATAAGATTTATATTAATATTCTTTAAATTAATAGAAAACCTATGCTATATATTATTAACGTAGCTATTGCTTTCTAAGCTATATACTTTCTTAAGCCTTAGAAGTAGAAAGCCTATAATATATAGAATGCACTAAAGGAGTGCTAGATTAATATATATTTAGGACCTCTAAATAATATTATTTATAATACTAGAAGGAACTTTACTTCTATAGAATTCTAGTATAATATATATTAATTAGCTATTAATATAGAAGAAGTTCCTATTAAAGCCTACTATAGCATTAAAAAGGTTAAAAGATATTATAGCCCCCTCTATTAGGCTTATAAAATTATTAAAGCTAAGGTTAAAGACCTTATAACCCTCTCTTAATGCCTATAGATATCTATTAAAGCTATTAATAATTCTATAGGACTTAATAGCCTTATGCTAACCTTACTTATTTTTAGAGTATACTTATAGATATTATATAATTTACCTCTAAGCTTATTAGTAGTATAAAGAGAGGCTTTATTAAGGAAAGCTACTAATAAAGTATAGTATTGTCTTATTAAAAGGTAAGTAACTAATATATTAAACATATAGAATAGCCTAAATACCCTACTATTATATACACTTCCCTTAAACTTAAAAGTCTATATTTAGTGTAAAAAAGAAAACTAGAGTAGTTTATTTAGGTTGCTATTATTTAATTATAAAACCTATACTATAGAAATGCCCTAAGGACCTATAAAATTCTACTTAATAGTAGTAAAGCTATACTATTAGAGTATAGAAGAAAAGGTTATAAATATAGAGAAAAATAATAAGGAAGAGGAAGAGATTAAGGACGCTAATGCTAATAGAGGCTAATTGCCTACACCTCTATAGTAATAAGGACCTAGGCAACCTTAAAAGCATTCTTTAATTATAGCTTATAAGGAAGATAATAGGATTAAGAAGAATACTAATAAGAATTATAAAAATCTTAATACTATAAGTTTCCTTATAGCTAAAGAGAAGAGTAACTAAAACCTAATAGTTAAACTAAGGAAAGAAGGGAAGATTACTACTACTAAAAAACCTTTTAAAGCATTTAATTAAAAGGAAATTAAGGCTTTACTAGCTAGAGATATCTTTAAATTTATAACCTTTAATAAGGAAGAATATAGGAATTAATAGTTCTTCTACTTTTATATAGTAAGAGAGGTTAAAGAGAAAGGCACTAATAAGCTATATAAGAAATTAAGGCTTATAATTTAAGGGCATAGTAATAAGGAAAAAGTATAAATTCTAATATAATCTCTAATAATTTAATATATAAGCTAAAGACTTATTATTGCTTTAGCGCTATTACTAGCTAAGGACTATATCTTTTTATAGCTATAAGATATTATATAAGCATATATATAGTTAGAAACCTTGCTTAACTAGTTAATTATTACTAAACTACTAGTATAAATTATATATCTATACCTAAAGGATACTATTATAGAGGTTATAAAACCCCTCTATAGGATTGTAGAGGCTGGCATATATTAGTAGGCTATATACTTCTACTACTATTATAAGAAGCTAATAATAACCACTTCTATATATAACCTATATTTCTTAATAGCTTTTAATATAATTAAATGCTTTAGTGTAATTAGGATGCAAATAAATAATACCCTTAGTTTAAGTAATATTAAGTTCTTTAAGACTAAGGAGATAAAACTAAAGAAAGTAGAATTTATAGCAAAACCTAAGCAAATTTTAATGCCTATAGAACCCCTTATCTTTAATAGCTATATCTTACACTAATATAATAAAAATTATATAGAACTTTATTAAAAAGGCTAAAGTAAAAAGCTTTAACTTATTAAACCTAATAAGCTAATAATAAGATAGTAATATATAGAATAACAAGCTTAAGGAGTATATATATTACTAGTTTGCTAACTAGAGGCTATATTTAACCTTTTTATTGCTATATAAGCCTAAAATCCTAATAATTCTAATGTTATAAGACTTAATAAATAGATTTAGTAGCAAATATAGCATTATAAGCATGGCTTATAGTATATTCCGCTTAATCTTTCTACTGCTACTCTCTATATCTTTATTAATAGTTTCTTTATAAATAATAAAGACTTAAGCTTCTAAATTAAATATATAATTATCCTTAGTATAGAAATAAAGGGAACTAGCATAGAATTTATGCTAAAAGGCAACATTATAATGTATAGCTTAATGAAAAGTAAGAGAGTTATAAGGAGTGCCCTTATATCTAAGCTATATATAATAGTCTAAGGTACTAACATTGCCTATATAATTAGCATAACCTTATACACTATTACATAGAAGTTATAAATTCTACTAATACTAATGATTATTTATATAGACTCTCTCTTATTATATAAGTATATTATTAAGTTAAGTATAATAAAGGAGAAAAGGTTAATAACTAATATTATAGTATTACGTTAGTTATATAAAAGGCAGGAAATTAAGGAGATTAGGTAAATTAATAGTAATAATAACATTGCTAATACTATAATAAAGACTTCTTTAAACTAAGCCCTTAAGACCTTTATTAATAAGAATAAAGCTATAATTTATATATAAGGATAGGTAGAATGTATAAAGAAGAAGGAGGAATACTAAGGATGTAGACTAGACTCTTTTTCTTGTTAATTATCTAATTAGATAGTTAACTACTGTTTTTCTATAGATTTCTACCTATATTAGGTGCAATTCCTCTTTTTCTATAAAAAGAGAGAATTTTAAGTGTTAGAATCGCTGCATATTCTGGGCCATAGATAATGCGCCTGGGACCACGGACTAGACTAGGGACCCTGACGGGGACCCTAACAGAACCCCTAACAGGTTAGCTACGTAATAAGCAGAGTTTTTACCAGCGCTTCTAATGGCAGTTTTGTAGGCTATAGAATGCCTATAAAATGCCCCTTTAGATAGTACCTTTCTTAGTAGGAATAAGACCTTTTTACGAACCCTTTTACAGACCCTACGTTAAGTCACTGAGTCTCCGTTCCACCCTAGTATTCCTTAGAGAATCACTAGTATCCTAAGGAATACCAACAATTTATAACCTTACTAATACTATTAGGAATTACTTTAAAACTAAGAGTAACTAATAGTTCTATTATATTAAATAAAATAGCATTTCCCTTTAAAAGGTTATTACTAATAACTCTAAGAAAACTAAGCTTTAATACCTTAACTAAATACTAAAATAACTTTACTATATTTATTATAAAATCTTTAATACTTTTATAGTAAATATAAAGCTCTAGCAATAGCTTATTACTACTATTAGTAGTGTTTCTAAATATAAGCTTACTATATTTAACCTTACTCTAACTTATAAAGGAGTTATTAAAAACCTCTATAAATACTTATATACTAATAAATTAATTAAAATATTATAAAAGCTAACTTCTATATTAAATCTAATAAAAAATGATAATAAAGTAATATTTACTAGTTAGTAATATAAATAACTATCTAATTAACGCTCTAGTAGCTAATTACTATAAAAATCACGCTTTTTATATAAATATTTTATATATTAATAAGTAGGATATTAGTTAATATCCTATATAAAATAGATATAGTAAAAAGCTAAGGATTTTTAATAAAAGAGTAAAAACTATAAGGGAATTCCCTTTAAATATAGCTTTAATACATTTCTCTTTAAATATAAGGGAAAACCTAAGGTAATAAATACTAAGGAAAATAAGTACTTAGCTTAAGAAGCATTAAATACCTATATTACTATACTAATAATTAATACTATAACCCCTAAGCTAATATTTATATAATTTCTTATATATTTACTACTAAATTTATTTAAACTATTTAATTAAATAGATTTCTATATGAAACTAACCTTTTCTTAAGCTAAATCCCTTTAATATATACTTAGAAATAACATAGCTACTTATAAATTATTTAGTATAACCCCTATAATATAGGAGAAAACCCTTAAGATAAATTACTTTATTTTAAATAACTGATATTTTAGTAATATTTTTTATAGAATTATGCTAAATATAGGAGTAGTAAGGATTTCTATAGTAACAGTATTATAAGCTATAGCTTTATAAAGGATTATACTATATCTAAAAATTAGGCCTATTAGCTAATATATAGTTAACTTTAGTATAGGTTTAGCAATTTCTTTAGAAATCTTATATATTCCTACTACTTTTAAAACTACTAAATTCTACGTTTTTAATATAGCTACCCTCTTTTTATTTTATATTTTTAATATAAATTAAATAAATATAAAACTTAATAAACTTAAGAATATACTAATTTAAGGTATAAAGAAGGTCCTAATTATATAGAAATAGGGATACCTTTAGTAGATTCTATAGCCTAATAAGGCTACTGCTTTTTACCTTTTAAAGGCTAAAATACATTAATTATACTAATATTTTAGCTATCCCTTAGTTACTAGACTTATAAAGCTACTATAAAGAGCTAGTAAATTAGTAATTAGTAGAATTATTAAAAAACTCTCCTATAAATATTATTAATACTAACTTTATAGTAAAGCCTTAGAATAATTTAAGTTTACATTAAAAAATAATATAAACTTTAACTATAAAATTATTATTAATATTCTTTAAATTAATAATAAACCTATATTATATATTATTAATATAGTAACTATATTCTAAGCTATACACTTCCTTAAGCCTTAAAAATAGAAAGCCTAAGATATATAAAATATATTAAAAGAATACTAAATTAATACTTATTTAGGCCCCTTAAATAATATTATTTATAATATTAAAAAGAACTTTACTTTTATAGAATTTTAGTATATTATATACTAAATGTGATGGATTCGAGCTGGAGGCTCGGATCCTTAGTGGAGCAGGAGAGGAGCATATATAGCGACCTACTGTACCTATAGGGCAAACCCTATAAATATATATTATATATAGAATAGGCATATAGTAAAGGGAGATAGCAGTTTTCCCTTCCTCTTTATAGATAATAATAACTTTATTAACACTAAATTATAGTTACTATCTAAGCTAGTCTATAATAATTATTATCTATTATAATGTTACCTATAATATTTATTTTTATATAAATAATATAATAAATCCTTAGTATTATAAATAGGTAGCCTAATTAGGCAATGTATAGAACTTATACTACCTTTATAAAACTATTGCTTTAATAGTAGCTTAGCTTAAGGAACTATACTACTATATAGCTTTAGCAAACTAAGTATTCTATATAAATACTTTAATATATACTAACTAGGAATAACCTAAGCATAAGCTACTCCTAATAGGGAACCTTTATAATAAAAATAGGGCTTTATTCTAAGCTTAGTAAAGCTTTATAGTATATAAGCTAGAGGCTAACTTAGACTTTATTAGTACTAACTATAATAAATAGTTTCTTATTTACTAAAACCTATTGCTTAAAATTTAGGTATAAGTAGCCCTATTTTTTAAGCTTAATAGTAATTATTAGTATATATTAAGCTATTTTCTTAAGTACCTTAATACTATATTTATAAACCTTTATTAAAAGGAATATATAGTTATAAAGTTAAACTAACTTAAATAATACTTAAATAAATAGTTTATAGATTTCTTTATCTATTTTAAATAAAAGTTATATCTTATAGGGGGAAGTATATAGGTAAATATAGTAAAACTTATAAGACTTTAAGTAGAACTTAATAAGTAAATAAGGGATTACTATATTAACTATAATATTCCCTACTCTAACTACTATACTATAGTTATATAATACTATAGTATTACCTTAAATATTAATTTATACTAAATTAAGGAATGTATTAAGGCTTATTACTACCCCTATACTAAGTATAACTAAAATAGTAATATAGCTATAATAAGTATTAATTCCACTAGCTTTTTAGAATTAAAATAGGGTTATAAGCCCTTTAGTAAAAATAAGTTAGGTATTAAGTTTAAAGATACTAAGGGTGTAATTTAGGTAACTTAGGTATTATAGAATATTATTAAGCGCTATAAAGCTACCTACTAGTGCTTATATTATAGTAGTAATAGTTACCTTATCTATAGCTATATATAGCTTTCTACTTATTACTTAATAGGGAAACTAAATATTTAAGCTTTAAATACCTTTAATAAAGAAGCGCTAAGTAATAATAATAACTTTAAGTTAGAAAAAAAGAGCCTTATTATATAAGTTTTAGTAGTAAAATATAAATTAGTAGTATTAGCTTATATTATACTTATAATAATAATAGCTTAAATATTTATAGGGAGATAGAATATTATATAAAGGAAGCACTATTCCTTCTTCCCTTTCTATATAATAGTTTTAAGTTTATTAATACCTAAGTAAATAGTAGTTATAATAGCTATACTATTATAAGTAAAAGTATAGTTTAAAGATTAGGCCTTTAATATATTACTCTAGCCTAACTATACACCCTTACTACTATTATAATAGTTATATAATATAGCTATACTAATGCTTCCTAGTGCCTAAGGATTATATATTTTATTTAATTTAGCACTAACCTAAATAGATAGTTATTCTTTATAATAGCCTATATAATCCTAAGCCTTTTATAAAACTACATTCTAAGGGCGCTATAAATAGCCTAAAATAATATTATATTATATACTACTAAACGCCTCCTTATTATTTATATATATAGTAACTTAGAGATTTATGCCTTAAATACTTAAGGGGTAGACTTACTAATAATTATTATTATAGAATTAGTATATATTAGGTTAGCCTACTATATACTTTAGTTAAATAAAGTAAGTAGTGTAATATTTACTAATTTATAGAAGATTAATATTATTCTTATATTTATAGTAGACCTAATAGCTTTAAAGAAAGATAAGAATTTTTTCTCTTTACTTAATAAACTAGCTAATTTTAAGGATCTATTTTAATAGGAGAATGCTAGCGCCTTACCTCCTTACTAGGGATAGGCTAACTACTATATTTACTTATAGTAGAATCCTAATAGTAGCCTACTAGACCTACCTTAGGCGCTACTATATAATATACCCTAGGATTAGCTACTAGAAATATAGAAATAAATTATAAACTTAATAAATAAAGGCTAGATTTAGGCCTCCTTCTCTTTAGTAGCTATACTAGTGTTTTTAGTTAAAAAAGTAAGTAAAGGCTAGTGTTTTTATATAAACTATAGGGCATTAAATAAAATTATAAACTAAGATTAATACTTATTACTACTTATTAAAGAAACTCTATATTCCCTAGTAAGTATATAATAGTTTATAAAATTAAATATCTATACTATATTCTACTACCTATATATAGTAAAGGGGGATAAGGCCTTAATAGCCTTTTATATATATTTTAGCCTTTTTAAATAGCTTATCTACCCCTTTAGCCTAGCTAGGGCACCTATAATATTCTAATGTTATATTAATAAAGCCTTAGGGGATGCCCTAGGGGTCTATATAATAGCTTATCTTAATAATATCCTTATTTATACTAGCAGTATATATAAAGAGTATATATAGTGTATAAGAGAGATCCTCTCTTACTTATAATAAGCTAGCTTATATCTTAATATTAATAAGTATATATTCTATATAATAAAGGTAAAATACTTAGGATTTATAGTATAGGCTAGCTATATAGTGTGTCTAAACCTAGCTAAGGTAGCTATAATTTGTAAATAAAAGGCGCTAATATAACTATAGGGGGTGTATAGTTTCTTAGGCTTTATAAACTTTTATTAGGAATTTATAGCTAACTTTTTAGATTTTATTAGGCCCCTACTTAACCTTACTAAGAAGGGGGTTCTATTTATTTAGTTCTTAGCGTACTAGGCAGCGTTCTAATGCCTTAAGAATGCGTTTTTATTAGCTTTAATCTTAGCCTAGTAGGACTCTATATTAAATATAGTAGTTAAGGCTAATGCATTAAAAAAGGCGCTTAAGGGTTGCCTTTTATAATATAATATAGTAGGTATACTATAGCTAGTAGCCTATTACTTTATATAACTTATAGCCTCTTAGTAAAACTATATAATCTATAATAAGGAATTACTTAGTATTATCTTATACCTTAAGGTATAGTTTACTAAACTCTATAGTGTCTTCTAACTATTTATAATCCTTACTAACTATAAGAACTTAGAATACTTTATAAGCCTTTATAAAATATTAGAATACTAGGCATATTAGGTAAAGACTCTTTTACTCTTTAATTTTTACCTTTACTACTACTTAGGTTCTTAGGTAGTATAGCTTAATACACTATCCTACTGTAAATAGAATAAGTTAGAAGAACCTATAAAGACCTAGCTATTATTCTATTTAGTGTTAGCTATATGCCTATTATAACCACCCTATACTCTTCTAACCCCTATATTAGGGTAGGAACGGACCCTAACTAGTGTCTCCCTAGCTAACCCTTAAGGCTATAACTTCTTTATAAATAACTATCTATAGAGCCTTTAGAATTAAGGTATATAAGCTAATTCTATATACTAAGTAAAGATTAAGGTAATGTAATTAGGGGCCTAGAAATTCCCTATTAAGGTAGCTATATATTAATAGATTAGTGACTATATAATAAACGCTTATAGGGCTTTACTATTCTATAGCTGCCTTTAAGCACTATAGTATAAGCCCCTTACTATTATACTAATTTAATAGACCTATAACTTGCCCTTAATAGGCCACTCTAGGAAGAATATAACCTTCTAAGCTCTTTATTATAACTACTATTAGGAGGGTATATTAATAAATATTATATAGTATATATATAATTACTATTATTATAAGGCTTAAAAAAGCTAGTGCCTACATTAAGGCCTTTTATAGCCTATTCTAGCACTAAATAGGTATTAGTTATAGATATTAGTAAACTTTATAACTAACCTTCCTGCTATTTTTTTAAATACTTCTTAGTTCCTTATAGTTATTATAAACTATCTTTTAAAATATATTTAATTAAAAGCTATAATAAGTATAAGCATTAAGGCATATACTTAATACTTCCTAGACTATTAATAGCATTTCTATAGATTCCCTTTAAGTATTATTTTAAACTAAGGCTTAGATTAAGTAAGTAGCTTTTAGTTAATACTTTACTCCTTTATAGGCACTAAGTAGCTTCTTTCTATATTTTATTATCTTTAAACTAATAATAGTATTAAGTATATAAATTAAGAGGTTTAGGTAATACTATAGGTTATAGTTTTTTTTACTTAAATAAATTAGCCTATATACCTAATAGTATACTAGCTTACCCTTAATAACTATATATTATTAGTTACTAGCCTAAGCGCCTATATAGTACTTTATAGGTTTAATGTTAACCTAATTTAATATACACTAGCTTCTATATAGAGCTAAATATCCCTTAAGGGATAAGTAGTTTAGTTTCTTAAATATATTTAATAGGGAATAGCACTTACTTAAGCTACTATTAACTTTACTTAATAGTATTAATAAAAGTCTTTTAATTAGTTATATTATTTAGTAGAGTAATACTAGCTAAGAAATAAGGTTTAGCTTAGCCTTTATAATATTTATACTCTTTAATTAAGTAAGAAGTTAAATTAGGTTATAGCTAAATATACTATACTTAATATTTTAATGCCCTTTATTATTAAACTAAATATCTTAGGTAGTATTTACTTTATTTTCTATATTAATTTAATAGAGTATATAGTAGATAATCTACTCCCTTTTTAAGTTTTACTTAACTCTTAACTAAGCTCTATTTAGCCCTAAAATAATAGTATAAATATGCTTTATAAGTATTAGGTTAAGTATATTCTAGCTATAAAGAATGCTAGAGGCTATAGTAATTACTATAATATATTAGTTAAATAAATTAGCTATATATAGCTAATATAAAAACTACTTAAAAATCTAAAAAATACTAAAGCCTTAGTATATTTTAAATTATAATAAGGCAATATATATTTTAATAATAAACTAATATAAGCATACTATAATTTTTGATTAATATTATATAGTATACTATTAAATATAAATTTAGACCCTACTAAGCCTTATTTAGGCTTTATTTTAACTATAATATTCTAATATATTACTACTGCCTACCCTTAAATAAAGTAGATAAAATAGCTTAATAAACCTTTATTTTCTTTTTTTTTTTTTATAGTGCTTAAATAATATAGCTATAGTAGGTAAGTTAAGTAGGGGTAAAAAAAGTAACTTTTAGCTAGTAGAAAATATATTAGCTTTTTATAACTCTAAGCTAAAGAAGTTTAAGGGTAGCCTAAAGGAAAGTAATAAGAATAGGGTATACTAAGGGAGAATAAATAGTAATATAATATTAATAAAGGGTAGTGTAATAATAGTAAAAGGGGGTATAGTAGTAGTAAGTAAAGGTATATTAGTAGTAAGAAGGGGCTTTAATAGCTAGCTAACTTATTTAAATAAAATACTAAGAGGCAGTAGTATATATAATATTATAAAAAAAAGCAGTATAGGTATATATACCTACTCTTTAGGTTATAGGGGCAGATAAAATAATAAAGGGGGCTAATATAATTAGTAATTAGTAAATAAATCTTAATATATAGGTATTAATTACTTAACTTAGTACTATACTTTAAATAACTAAGTATTAATATAATTAACGCTAATTTTTAATAAGTAAATTATAGTAAAATTAATTATAGTAGTAAGTAGGGGATATATAGGTATCTTATTAATAGTAGCTTAGAATTATTTTAGTAACTAGAAGAAAGATATAAGTAAGAAACTAATAGTAATAATAGGTATAGTATACTTTTTAATAGTATATAAAGTAGTAATAAAATAGTTATATAGTGCTTTAAAAGGCTTATTTAATATAATCTTTTTCCCCTTATTATTAGGGGCATTATAAGTAAGGAGATAAGGCATCTTTATAGCCTTACTATAATAAATAGCTACTATAATTTTATAAGTAAGGCAGTAAAGGGTAGGACTTTAAGTAAATATAGTAGTATTATATATATAAGTTACCTTTCTTCTTTAACACTCCTTATAGAAATACTAGGGGCCTAGGGTGTATAAGAATAGTTTATTATTTACTATATATATAAGATAGAATAAATATTAAATATTTAGCTAATTAAGATTAATAAGGGTAAATAACTTATCCTTAAAGTTACCTTTAACCTTATAGTAGCCTAAGATATAGTAGCTATTTAAAGGTAAAGGAGAGAGAGGTAGAGCACTAATAGTAGTAAATATAATCTTACTACCTTTAGTTTTAATAAAATAAGGCAGTAAGGATAGGAGAGCTTATTATTTAAATCTAATAAGTAATAGTAAGGGATCCCTTATTAGGTATTAGTAAATAAGTATAAAGAAAGTATAGATATTAATAAAGAATAGGTAGGAAGCAATAAGTATTTATATAAAAGACTTAAGGTATATAAGATTCTAATAAAGAGAATAATAATAGAATTATATCTATAAGTATAGGGGGAGTGGATTAGAGATTTATAGTTAGTATCTTAGGTATAATTAGCTAGCTAATTTAGAATTTTAAGGATTTTTATTTTAGGTTTATTTTTATTAACCCTAGGCACTAAAGTATAACTAGCTAGAATAAATAGCTTTATTTAGAGTATTATATTATAGACACTTAAGAGTTATTATTACATTCTATCTGCTTATTAACTATTTAATAGCTAGAGAGTAGTAGAGTAGAGAGCTATATAATAGATTTAAGCTAAAGGCTTAGATTCTTAGTAGAGTAGGAGAGGAGTATATATAGTAACCCACTATACCTATAGGGTAAACCCTATAAACATATATTGTATATAGAATAGGCATATAGTGAAGGGAGATAGTAGTCTTCCCTTCCTCCTTATGGATAATAATAACTTCATTGACACTAGATTGCAGTCGCTATCTAGGCTAGTCTATAACACTAAATAGCTATTAATATAGAAAAGGTTTTTATTAAAGCATACTATAGTATAAAAAAGGTTAAAAGATACTATATCTCTCTTTAAAAAGTATATAATATTATTAAGAATAAAGTAGGAGACCTCCTTAGCCCTTCCTAGAGACTATAGATAGCTATTAAAGCTATTAATAACTTTACTAAACTTAATAGCTTTATACTAACTTTACTTATATTGAAGGTATATTATAGATATTATATAATTCCCCCCTAAGTTTATTAGTAGTATAAAAAGCTATTTTACTATAAAAAGCTATTAATAAAGCTTAGTATTACTTTATATAAAGATAAGTCTTTAATGCCCTTAATATATAGAATAGCTTAAATACTCTTTTATTATACTTACTACTATTATAATTAAAAGTTTATATTTAGTGTAAAAAAGAAGGTTAATATAGTCCTTATAAATTACTATTATTTAATTATAAGACCTATACTATAGAATTACCCTATAGACCTATAAAATTCTACTTTATAGTAGTAAAGCTATACTACTATAATATAAAAAAGCCTATAAATATAAAAGAAATTAATAATAAAAATAAGGAAGATTAAATAAAGAATATTAATATAAATAAGGGTTAATTACTATAAGAACTACTATAATAAAAATATAGAAGACCTAAAAAGCATCTACTTATTTTAAATTATACTAAAGATTTTTATTAAAATAATAAGGAACTTAATATTATAAGTTTCCTTACTAAAAAAAAGAAAGGTAACTAAAAGCTAATAGTTAACTTATATAGATAGGGAAAGATTATTACTAAGGAATAATTATTTTAAGTATTTAATTAAAAGGAAATTAATGCTTTACTAATAAGAGATATCTTTAAATTTATTATATTTAATAAGGAAAAGTATAGTAATTAGTGCTTTTTTTACTTTTAAATAATAAGAGAAATTAAAGGGAAAGGTATAAATAAGCTATATAAGAAATTAAGGCTAGTAATATAAGGCTATAGTAATATAGAAAAGGCATAGATTCTAATATAATCCCTAATAATTTAATAAGTAAGCTAAAGGCTTATTATTATATTAATACCTTTCTTAATAAAAGATTATATTTTTTTATAGTTATAGAATATTATATAAGTGTATGTTTAATTAGAAATAACGCTAAATCGCTTAATTATTACTAAATTACTAATATAAATTATATATTTATACCTAAAGGATATTATAATAGAAGTTATAAAGCCTCTCTATAATATTACTAAAGCTAATATATATTAATAAGTAACCTATTTCTACTACTACTATAAAAAGCTAATAATAATTACTTCTACATATAACCTATATTTCTTAATAGTATTTAATTTAATTATATACTTTAGTATAATTAGTATATAAATAAATAATACCCTTAGTTTTAGTAATATAAAGTTTTTAAAGATAAAAGAATTAGAATTAAAGAAGGTAGAATTTATAGCAAAACCTAAATAAATCTTAACACTAACTAAACCCTTTATCTTTAATAGGTATATTTTATATAAATTTAATAGGAATTATATTAAACTTTACTAAAAAAGGTGAAGTAAAAAGCTTAAGGCTATTAAACCTAATAAGTTAACTATAAAGTAATAATATATTAAATAAAGAGTATAAGGAGCGTATATATTATTAGTTTATTAACTAAAGGCTATTTTTAACCTTTCTATTATTATATAAGTCTAAATTCCTAATTAATTTAATATAAATTATTTAAATAAAAGGATTTAGTAGTAAATATAGTATTATAACTATAAATTAAGGTATATTCTACTTAATCTTATTACTATAGCTTTATATATCTTTATAAATAGTTTCTTTATAAATAATAAAGACCTTAGCTTATAA
>SRPW01000293.1:0-26320 GCA_018360225.1 Claviceps pusilla | reverse complement strand
TTCTT
Organism: Claviceps pusilla; assembly: GCA_018360225.1. Classification (NCBI taxonomy): domain Eukaryota; kingdom Fungi; phylum Ascomycota; class Sordariomycetes; order Hypocreales; family Clavicipitaceae; genus Claviceps; species Claviceps pusilla. The sequence continues at coordinate 26,315 of SRPW01000293.1, read as the reverse complement.
TTTTATTTTTTAAAATAATAGCTTAAAAAATAAAAAAGAAATATAATATATTTATATTAACTTAAAGCTAATATAAATATATTATATTTCTTTTTTATTTTTTAAGCTATTATTTTTTATTTTTTATTAAATATAAGTTATATAGTATAATAATTTATTTTAATTATAATATTTATATAACTTTTTATTATTTTTATATTTATACTATACTAAGTATAGTATTATATTATATTTTTAGTATTCTTAGCTTATTAAATTTAAAGGCTTTTAATAAATTAAAATTAAGGAATATACTTAGTTAATATAAGCTACTTTATAAATATAGTTACTAGCTTATTATACTTTAAAGCCTTTTTAACTTTATATTAATTATATATTAAATATATATTTATATTAATAAAGTAAAGGTAACTAAAAGTTTTATAAAATAATAAAATATAATAATAGTTTTTATTATTAACTTAATAGCTATATATTAGTAATTTTACTTTAAAAATATAATAATTAAAAAAAAGTATTAAATTTAATTTATTTTATATATATTTATATAAATACTATAAATTTATATTTAATAAAGCTTAAATAAAAATAAATTACTTTAATAATAAAAATAAAATTAAAGTTAAGTTTTATTAATATATAATTAATATAAGTTTAATATATTAATATAGTAATTATTTTTTAATATTAATTATTTTTTTATTTTAAAGTAAATACTTTAATTAGTAATAGTTTAAATAAATAATTATAAAGCTAGTTTAAAAATATTTTATAGGTTAAGTAATTATTTATATATAATAAATAGCTATACTCTTTATATATTAATTAGTATTTAAGTTAAGCTATTATTATAATATAAGTATTATAAAATTATTTAGCTATATTATTTAACTTTATATAATAATAAAAGTATTATAAATTATAATTAAAATAAAGGTTAATTAAAGTTATTATTACTTTAGTTTTAATTAAAGCTTATAATATAGCTTTAAAGGTATTAAATATAGTTTATAAATATTTAGTTTATTTTAAAATAAATACTTTAGCTATATTTTATATTTTATTATTAATAATAATAAAAATATAATATAAATTTATATTATAAATAATAATATTTTAAATAACCTATATATATAAAAGCTTTATATTATATAATAAATACTTTTAAGTTTATACTATTAGTAATATAAATATAAGTTATTATTATATTAATTTTAACTTAACTTAACTTTTATATATTTTTTAATAAAGCTTATAATAAATCTATACCTTTAAAAAATAAATAAACTAAACTAATTATATTATATTAATACTAAGCTAAATTAATATTATAATTATAATATACCTTTTAATAAAGTATATAAGTTTACTTTTTTTAAGTTAAATTTAAAACTTAATTTTTAAAATTAAATTTTATAAATTACTTATATAGCTTTAAAATAATTTTATATTTTCTTTATTATATATTTATATATTAAAATATTTATATTATTTAAAGAACCTATAATAAATATAAAATATATTACTTAAAGTTTAATATATAATAAAATAATATAGAATAAAAAAAAATAAAAAAAATAAATAACTTTTATAATATTCTTATAAATATAAATAAAAAACTAATAAATTTACTATTAAAAAAAGATTAATAGTATACTTAGTAATAAGAAGTAAGTTTATATTATTATTTATATAGAAATACTAGCTATAAAGAGTATATAAATTAGCTTTTTATAGTAAATAATATTAAAGGCTATTTATATATTTAATTAAAATAGTAATATAATACTACTATAGTACTATATTATATATATTAATTTTATTAAAATACTGAATATAATTTTTATTAACTTATTTATTTTATTATTTATTTATAAGTTAAGTAATATATTATTTAATTTAGTTATAATAATAAACTAGCTTATTATTATTACCTTTATTATTTTTTTAATAATATTAAAAACTAAAATAAAATACTATACTTTTATTTTTTATTATTTTACTAAGGTTTTATTTATTTTTTAAAAAATAATAACTTTTATTTATTAAAATAAAGCTAAGTAATAATTAATTTAATAATATATATTTAATAAGTAAATAAAAGTTTTAATTAATAATTTATTATATACTTTAAAATAATTAACTAAAAGTTTATTAAGTTTAAATACTTTTTAATTAATTAAGCTTTTAATAATATTATAAATTTTATTAATATTAAAGTAGTTTTTTATTAAAAATATTATAATATTAAGGTAGTAACTAAGATTCTTTAATATATTATTTAGCTAAGCTTAAAAAAATAATTAATTAATATAATAGTTTTTTTAATATATTTTAATAATTATAATATTAATACCTTTACTTTAAATAAAGTTTAAAATTTATTATTATTTTAATAATAGTTTACTTTAAAGCTATATTTATTACTTAAGTTTTTATAAGCTTTTTTAATAAATAATTATTATTTTAATTATAAAGTATTAAGTATTATATTATTTATTATTAATAACTTAGTTTTATATTAAAATTATATTAGTAATAAGCTATTAATTATTTTAAATATAAAATACTTATTATTATTATAATACTTTTTTAGTATTTTAAATAGCTTATTTTATATAATAAATTTACTATAAATTTAGCTTAAAATTATTTTAAAGTTTTTTTAAAACTATTAAATTTATAATAAATTAAAGCTTAATTATTATTTATATTATATAATTATTAATTTTCTTTAATATATAAAGTAATAGCTTAGTAAAGTTATAATAAAACTATATTATAATTTTAATTATTATTAAGTTATTTTTTATATATAATTATTTAAAATAAAAGAAATAATTATTATATAATTTAAAGTTAATATTAATATAAATTAACTATAAAATATAATTAAATTTTATAAAATTTAGTTTTTTTATAAATTTTACTTTAATATTATAAATAGCTTATATATAGTTAATAATATTATTTTTTTTATTTTATACTTTTTAAATTATTTTATTTTATAATATTATAAATTTAAATTATTATTATATTATTAATATAAAAAATATATTATATTTTATTAAAATTTAATTATAATAATTTTAAAGTAAGTAATATTAATTAAAATTACTTATAAAAATATTATAATTTAATAATAAAGCTATTATAAAGTTAAAAAAAATATTATTTAATTAAATTTATAAATTAAAAAGTATATAAAGTAAATATAAAAAATTATTAATATTATTAAGTATTAATTTATATTTATATATATTAACTATAACTTAAAACTATATTAATAATATATATAAATTATAATATAATTACTTTAAGCTATAAGTTAAAAGTAATTAAAGCTAAAATTAAAAGATTTATTATTTATAGTTTTTAGTTTTTATATTATTATTATATTAATTTTAAGTTAAGTTTTTAATATTATATATATAAAATAGGTTTTATTTTATATATTTTAATATATTAATTTTTTAATATTATTATTATATTTTATATACTTATTAACTATTTAATAGCTAAAGAATAGTAAGGTAAAGAGCTATATAATAAATTTAAGCTAAAGACTTAAATTCTTAGTAAAGTAAAAGAGAAGTATATAAGGTAACTTACTATACCTATAGAGTAAACCCTATTATAGACTAGCCTAGATGGCTTCTGCGATCTAGTGTTAATGAAGTTATTATTATCTATAAGGAGGAAGGAAAGGCTACTATCTCCCTCTACTAAATATCCGTTCTATATATAATATATGTGCGTAGGGTTTAACCTATAGGTATAGTGAGTTGCCTTATATGCTCCTCTCCTGCTCCGCTAAGGATCTAAGCCTCTAGCTCGAATCCATCACAAACCCTATAAATATATATTATATATAGAATAAATATATAGTAAAGAGAGATTATAGTTTTTTCTTTCTCTATATAAATAATAATAACTTTATTAACACTAAATTACAGAAGCCATTTAGGCTAGTCTATAACAGTTTTATGTTTAATTTTTAGAATTAATGTATATAATTCTAGCTAAGTCATTATTTCTCTTTTTTAATAGAAAATTATTTTCTAGTTTATTATTTCAATTTTTAATTATCTAATTTTACCTTTATACTAATTAGAATTTAGAGTTAATAAAACATTTTAGCTTTATAACAGTTTAAGTCTTTTACTTTTTTACTATTATTAACAAGTATATAAAGAAATAACTAGGTTTTTCTTTATGTATAACTTTATTTTTATGATTTAAAGAAGTTATTTTAAAATTTTATAGGTATAGAGTAATAATAAACTTATGCTATAAAAGGGTTACTACTCTATATAATATTCTTTTTTTTATTTTATATCTAATTTACTACTTTAGTTAGAACAGTAATTAAATTTCGAAATTACTCAGTGCAGTTGCGTGTAAATAAACGTAAGATATTAAATGACGGCCTAGAATTTCACTTTTGTGAAGCGGGCTGGACCTTTAGGGATCAATCCTTCATCCTGGACAAATTATTGGCCGCTCGTATATACTGCCACCAATCCAACCTCAATACCAGTAGTTACATCAGGCTACGTCGCAACAACTGTTTGATCACATTCAGTTCGTCCCTTGGCCGCACTGCGTCAATAGGGCCAAGCCTCGCGCGATCCAGGTTATAAATACTCATTGTTTGGCATATGTCTTCCTTGGTTTCTCGAACATGATGCCACGGCATCAAGGCAATGGGTACTTAAACGGGTATCCGCGAGGGAACACCTTCGAAATCTCACCACACAGGTAGTGTTTCCACCAAATTGATATGATGGTATGCATAAAGTTCTTATTTATAATAAATAGGTTCCAGCCTCGATCTTCAGCACATGGAAACCGAAGGCAAAGAAAGCTCATGATGCGACTTGGATTTGTCGCGCTTCTGTTGTTCGTTTTTGGCCTATGGGCGCACCCATCGCACCGAATTGTGTCCATTGCATCGCTAGGAATATTGACCTCCACTACCGAGTTCGAATTCGAAACCGTGCGATATTATGACTTGAGCAATGTTCTAGGCACTGCCCGGGGCTGGGAACGTGAAGAGCGTATACTGCTTTGCGTTCCTCTCCGTGATGCAGAGTCGCATCTACCCATGTTCTTTTCACACTTGCGGAACCTGACCTACCCACATCATTTGATCGATCTTGCCTTTCTAGTCTCGGACTCGAAGGATCGAACTTTACAAGTCTTGAGCGACAACCTGGAACGAATTCAAGCAGATTCTGATCCCAAGCAGTCATATGGCGAAGTTTCCATAATCGAGAAAGATTTTGGTCAGAAAGTTAATCAAGATGTTGAAAGCCGACACGGATTTGCTGCACAAGCTAGTCGCCGAAAACTCATGGCTCAGGCACGAAATTGGCTTCTCAGTGCGGCGTTGCGGCCCTATCACTCCTGGGTTTACTGGCGTGACGTAGATGTAGAGACTGCCCCGTTTACGATATTGGAGGATTTGATGCGCCATAACAAAGACGTGATCGTCCCCAGTAAGTTAAGTCAACTGGAATTGGATTGATGTCCTGCATTTGAGACTAATTTGCTTGCTGCAGATGTTTGGCGACCACTACCTGACTGGCTTGGTGGGGAGCAGCCTTATGATTTGAACTCGTGGCAAGAATCAGAGACTGCCTTGGCCTTGGCAGACACGCTAGATGAAGACGCCGTCATCGTAGAAGGTTATGCGGAATATGCCACATGGCGGCCTCATCTAGCATACCTACGCGACCCTTACGGCGATCCTGACATGGAAATGGAGATAGATGGCGTAGGCGGTGTCAGTATTCTAGCCAAGGCTAAAGTTTTCCGAACCGGCGTTCACTTTCCAGCATTTAGCTTTCAAAAGCATGCCGAGACAGAAGGATTCGGAAAGGTTCGTCCACACTCCCACGCTGAAGTAATTTCGTCTCTGAATTGATTGAGGCAGATGGCCAAACGAATGCAATATTCGGTAGTGGGCCTGCCGCACTACGTTATCTGGCATCTCTATGAACCTAGTGTGGATGATATTCGGCATATGGAGGTGAGTAGTACCGATTTGGATATACGTCTTGTATTCTAATTGTGAATAGGAAATGGAGCAGGAGCGTATCGCCCATGAGAAGGAGGAACAAGAAAAGAAGAAGAAAGAACAGAAGATGAAGGAGGAGTTCAGTGACGCCAGCGGTCAATGGGAGATGGATAAGCAAAAGCTTCTTGAGAAACAAGAACAGCCTCAGCAGCAAGCAGGCGGCATTGGAAAACCAGCGATGGTCGTAGTGTAAGAATATTGCTAGTGCATAAGCAGATGTATGAGAAACCAATTCGGAGGGTAAAGGTCTACAGTAGGTATAAGCAAAACTACGAGTATTGCTATTTGTGCGGCCAAGAATTGCTATTTATGCGGCCAAGAATTGCTATTTATGCGGCCGCCCTACTTTTTACCCCACTTACCCTACTCATCTCCTACTTAGTTTTATAGCTAATAGCTAAAAATTTTATACTATATACCCTTTACTGGGCAGCTCTACTAAATTTATATATATATATATATATATTAATGGAATATTATTACTAAAGTTATTAAGTAAGATTTACTAAATCTCATACTTTATACAATTCCTAGTATTTTCCTTCTATTTTGTCTCTTATTAAACAGTAAATTTATTATTAATAATACTATAGGTATTTTTTTATTATTAAAAAATCTTTTTTTTCTTTATTATTATTATTATTATTATTATTATTATTATTATTATTATTATTATTATTATTATTATTATTATTATTATTATTATTATTATATAATTTTTATATACAATTTATAATATTTAATAATATAAAGCTACTATAGTTAAGTAATAAAATTTCTAAGCTTTTTTTATTTTAATACTTTACTGTTATAGACTTGCCTAGAGGCTACTATAATTTAGTGTTAATAGCTTATATTATTACTCTTAAGGAGAAAGAAAGAAAGAAAGAGAGAGATCTCTTATAGTTTTTTAATATTATTTATTTATAAATACCTAAAGTAGGCTTATTTAGTTTACTTAAAGTAAGTATATTATAGCTATTATACTTATCTTACTTAGCCTTTTTTATCTCTTTAAAAATTTAAGCTTTTAACTTAAATTTATTATATAGCCTCTTTTTTACTTATATATTAAAGCTAAGTAAATATTGAGGTAGTTTTATACTAGCCCCTAATAAAGTATACTTTTTTTTAATAATAGCTTTTTTATTATTTATATATAATTATATATTACTATATATATACTTTATTATGATATATTTATATATATATTAATTATAATAAGTTTATTAGTATAGTTATATATTTATATACTTACTTTATATTATTATTATATATGTATAGTATTATTATTATAGGTTTATTTCTATTATAAGTTATATTTAGTTTATTACTTTATAAATACCTTTTTATTAACTAATTATACTTATTTTTAAGTTAGTTAGCTACTTTATATTATTATTATTAATATTTTAATAAAGAGTTTATATAATTTCATAAAAACCTTATTATTTATATATTATAAGTTTTTTTTAACTTACTTTTACTTATTTATATATTTTTTTATATATATTTTTTTAAAATTCTTTATGAAATATAATTATATTCTTATTATATTTATTTTATTACTTATTTCTTTTTTATATATAGCTTACTTATATTCTTTATATATTTATTTATTAATTATTTTATATATTTTTTTATTTTTATAATATTATTATTATATTTTTAAGCTTAATATAATATAAGTTTTTAATATTTTTTTTAAGATTATAATAAAAACTAACTAACTTTAAAAAAAACTATAGCTATTATTATTAAAGTATTTATTTTTTTCTTTATTTATTTTATTACTTAAGTAATTACATTTTAAGAAGTAACTTAAATAATAAAATATTTAATATTATTTAATATTACTTTAAAAAGTATTTATATTTATTTTATTAATAAGATATATTATATAATAAGTTTAATTATTAATATATAGCTAAAATTAAATTCTAGTATATTTATTAATATAAAAAAATATAATTAAAAGCTATATTTTTATATTATTAATACTAATTTATAGTATATATTTTAAAAAATAAAAGCTATTATTAAATAAATATTTTTTTCTATAGCTTAATATATAGGTATAAAAAGCCTCTATAAATAGTATTTTTTAAGTAACTTATAAATATATTTTATAATATTTATATTATTATTTAAGTATATTATATTACTTTAATTACTTTTATTAATAGTTTTTTATTTATATTTATAGTATTCTTACTTAATAGTTTTATATTTAGAATTATTATAGCTATATTACTTTTATTTATAGTTATTATATTTTTATTTATATATATTACTATTTTAATTAATATTAATATAATATAAAATTTAAAACTAATTACTTATAACTTATATATCATTATTATTACCTTTTTATTATAACCTTTAATATTTATTTATATTTATAATATATTCTAAACTTTTTTTAATAAGCTAATAATACTAGCTTTTTATGCTTTAATATTATACTTTTTTTATATTATATACTATTATTTATTTTATATAAGGCTTTTATTTTAAATACTTTTTATTAGTTTTTTTTCCTTTAAATATAACCTTTTTAGTACTTATTTATATTAATATTAATATACTTATATTTTATTAATAATTTACTTATACCTTTATTAATAACTATATTCTCTTTATACTAAATATATTATAAAGCTAGTTATATTAATTACTTATTTATTTCTTTTTTAATAATAAAATAAATAATATTCTTTTTATTTTATTATTAATAAAAATATAAATAATATTTCTTTTTATTATTTAAATAATAATAAGCTAGCTAAAATTTATAAAGCTATTTATATTACTTAATACTATATTTTATATTACTTTTATTATAAAATAAGTAATTTAAAAATTAATAATAATAGTACTATAATATTTATTAGTCCTAACTTTATACTTTTTATACTTTTTATTAATAATATTTAAATTATAAATATTTTATTTAATAATAAGCTTAGTTTATTTTACTTTTCTTTTATATTAGCTTTACTTTTAAGTATTTAAATGCCTTTTTTAGCTTTATTTAGTAATTTCTTTATATTTAAAATACTTATATTTATAAAATATTATTAGTTATAGTAAAATATATTTAAAAAAAAAAGTAAAAGTAAGGTATTTTAAATAAATCTTTTATAAGTTTATATTAATATTAAAAATTAAATAAGCTATATATTTAATAAATTAAATATTTATAAAAGTTTTATATATAATATTAAAAATTTAGCTTTAAAATAGCTTATTATATATTTATATATTCCTTTATTATAATTTAAAACTTATTAATATTTTAATATTAATAAACTTTTTTAATAGTTTTTAAGTAAGCTATATATAGCTTATTTATTTAATTAAAATATTATACTTATTTTCTTACTCTTTAGTATTATATATAGCTACTATTTCCTTTACTATATATTTATATAAATCTAAGTCCTTATCTTTAAAGCTAATATTAGTTTTAGCCTAAAATTAATTAATATTTATAATAATAAGGCATTAGCTATAATATATTTTAAAAGATTAATATAAAAAATAAAGTAAATACTTTATAAATATTTAAATAAACTATTAAGAGTATAAATACTTTTCAAACCTTATATTTAGGTATAATATAGTTTAGTTTTTAACTTAAATAGTTTATTTTTATATATTATAAACTAAGCTATATTATATTCTTAATATAAAAAACTTTAGCTAAATAATAAAATTTATTTATAGTATTTTATTAATATTACTAAGTAAAATTTATAGCTATTTAAGCCAAGGCTATATTTTTTTTTAAAAAGCTTTAAAAATAAAGCTATTTATTTTTTTAATATTATTATATTTTTTTACTAAAAAAGGGCTAGTTAAATAAGTATTATATTATATTTATATAAAGCTTAGTTAATACTTATCTTTATTACTATTAATATATAACTATTTTATATAAGTTAGTAAGTAAGTAAGTACTTAACTTAATTAAACTATAAAAAGCTAATTATTATATATAGAATTACTTAAACTTTTTAGTTAGCTTATTTTATACCTTTATTAGTTTATAAATAATATATTATAAATAAAAGCTATTTTATATTAATAAAAAAATAAAAAGTTAATTAAAACTATTTTATTTAATTTAACTTTTAATTAAAAATAATTTAAAAAAAGAATTTATAAAACCTTTATTAATAAAAATAAAACTATTTTATATATACCTTAGCTATTAAACTTATTATAGTTTTTAATTAAATAAATTAAAATAATTAATTTATAATAATTATTAAATAATTAAATAAATTTATATATTTTATTAATAAGTTTATTATAAAATTTATAAAGATTTATAATTAAAACTTATTTAAAGCTAAAATAAGTTTTAATAAGCTTTATTTTAATTATTAACTCTTTTAATTACTTATATAGTAATAGTTTTATATATATTATACTATATTTTTAAATATACTCTTTTAATAATAATTTTAATAAAGTACCTAAAATATTATATTATATTTAAAGTAGGTAAATAAAGGTAACTTATATATATATTTAATTAGTATAGTAATAAGGAGCTTAAACTATAAACCCTAAATTTAGCCTTAAAACTTAAAAGTATTATAGGTATTTATATTATAGTTAGTAACCTTAGCTTTTATTTTTATTACCTTTAGAAACTTTTACTTATTTTACTTAATAGCTTACTATTTATAAGTATATTACTTGTTAGCTTAAAGGCTTTAGTTTTATAGTAATTATAAGTATTTATTATAAAAAAAAGTAGCTAAAGAATAGTTTATTTTTATTTTTTATTAATTTAGCTATATAATTTCTTTTTTTATAGTTTCTCTTAGCTTTTAGCTCTTTATAATTTTAATATCTTTATAGCCCTTAAATAAAGTTACTTTAAGTATTAAGCTTATTTTAGCAATTATTTTAGCTATTATTTTAGTATTTATATATTAAAATATAATGGAGATTATAAAGGGTTAATACTATATAAGGTTTCTAAACTTATTTTACTTTTATTATAATAAAGTATTAAGCTTATTAATTAAATATTTTAAGTAATAATATAGCTAAAAGTTATAAAAAATAAGTATTTTTAATTATTATACTTATTACTTTAATATTTTTTAAGGTATAGTAAAGTATTTTAAATTTTTATAGTTTATAAGAATTATAAAAAGGTAAGTAATACTTTAAAGCTTTATTTTTAAGCTTTAAAATACAAAATAATAGCTTATAGTTTTTATTATAAATTATATAATTTTATTAAGCTAGGGTTAAGTAAATAAAATAATAAGCTATTAAATATAAAACTTTCTTTAAATTATACTATAAAAAGCACTTTTTTATAGCTTTTTTAAATATATTTACTTTTAATAATATATTTTAGTTAAGGTCTTATTAAGCTAGTATTAAATATAAAGTAAAAGTAAACTTAAGTACCTTAAATATTAAAGTATATATATTAATTTATTAAAAAAAACCCTTTTTTTTATAAAAGTAAGTAAAAGCTTAGTAAGCTTTAAAATTCTATTAATATACTCTTAGTAAAAGTTAATAAATTTTAAAAAACCTTTTACTTTTTATATTTATATTAAAATATTTTTAGTTTCATATAGGTATAATTTTCTTAAGGTTAAAATAAATATATTATTTAGCCTTTATAATAAACCTAAAATACTTAACTTTTTAAACCTTAAAACTATACTTATTAATATTTAAATAAAGCCTAGCATTCTATAGCTATTATAAAATAAAAAATATTTTTTATATATAATTCTTTTATAAGCCTAAGGTATAAATAAAGATATTATTTAAGTATATTATAATAAAGTTATTAAATATAGCCTTTAATATATTATTAATATATTATTAAAATATAATAAAAGCACTAGCTTAGCTAAAAAAATAAACTAATTATTTAAAAAGCCTAAATTATATTTAAAAAACTATAGAGTATTTATTTCTTTTTATAATATAAAGGTAATAAAATATAGCTTATATATTTAGCTTTATAAACTAATAAATACTAATAAATAATTATAATATCTTTTTAACTAAAGGTAAAAAGTAATAATTTTAATTTATAATTTAATTAAATACTTTATAATTTATATAAAATTATTAACCTTTTCTTATTTTTTTTATAAAAAGTATTAATATATCTATTAATAATAATAAAGTATAAATTTATTTTTTATTTATAAGCTTAATTACTTATTTATAAATTTTTAATAATTAGTTTTTTAATATATTATATAAAAAGGCTTATAAGAGATTTAAAATAAAGCTATTTAGATTTTAATAAAGTTAAATATAATAATTTATATAACTTTTATATAATAAAAACTTTTTTATATTTTTTTATTAAATAAATTTATAAAATTTTAAAATTTTATTAAAGTTTCTTAGCTTTAAATTAAGCTTAGTTAAGCCTAATTTTTATAGTTAAAATTAAATTAATTCTATAAAAGCTTATTATAAAAACCTATATATTATATTACTTTTTTATTACTTAATAAACTATTTTTATATAAATTAATCTTAAAATAGTTAATATTAAATTAGTAACTTAATAGGTATTTAAAGGTATTACTTTTAAGCTACTTTTAAACTATATAATTAATTATTAAGGTATAAGGTATAACTTAATATTATTTTAAGCTATTTATAATATACTTAAAATATAGTTTTTTATAAAGCTTAAAATAATATAAATAATAATAATAAATATTTATTTATTTATATTTCTTTAGAATTATATTAAATATATAATTTATATTCGAAACTTAAGTATTTAATAGCCTTTTTATATAATCTTTACTATAGTAATAATAATATAAAATATCAAAAGTAAAACTTACTAAAAGCTTAACTATTAAATAGCTCTTTTATTTATAATAATATAGCTATTATAGCTATTATTTACTTAAGTAATAAAGAAAGTAATATTATTATAAAGAAAAAAAGTAATAATTTTATATATATTTTTATATTTAAAAAATCCTTTTTTAAACTATTTATTTTTTAAAATATATAACTTTATATACTAATTATATTTCTTTTATTAAGTTTTAAGTTAAAAAAGTATTTTTTTTAAGTTTACTTTAAAATTATTAGTAATGTTTTTTATATTTACTATATAAATACTTATAGTATTTTTAAAGAGTTTTATTAAAAAAAATTAATAATATAAAGTAAAGCTATAATAAAGGTATTATTTAAGTTTTTAATACTTATTTTACTTTTTAAAAATTATTTAAATAATATATTATTAATTTCCTTTTTTACTTTTTAAGCTATTTTTTAAAACATTTATAAAGTTAACTTTAAATATTTTTATATCTGTATTTTTATTTTAGCTAGTTTTTGCTTAATATAATACCTTTATTTATTTCTTTAAATAATAGAAATTAATATTAAGTATAATAATATAGTAGTACTTTATAGCTTTATCTTAGGTTATTTAAAATATATTATAGCTTACATAGTAGTTATATATATATTATTAAGTATAGTATAGATTTTAATTAGCTTTATTAAGTTTTTTTAATAAATACTCTTAATTAATATTAGTTTTTAATTTAAATATATATAAAAGTTAGTAAAGCTTTTAATTAATTATTAATAAACTTAGTTAAGCTTAAAAATAATATATTTTTATTAATATAAATTTATATATATTTTATTAAAGTAAATTAAGAATTAATAAGAGTTATAATTAAAGTCTTTTTTAAGCTTAAAAAAAAGTAACTTAAGCTTAAATTTAAAGTATTAAACTTTAATAAATAAAGAATTATTAATTATAATTATTATTAATAAAGTTTTAGTTTATATTTAGCTAATAAACTATTAAGCTTCTTTATATTTTAAAAAAGAATTTATTTTTATTATAAAAGCTTTTTATTAAAAATAGTTTATATTTTATATACTTTATATTTATTATTATTAAAGTTATTTTTAAGCTTAATATAAATTAAAAGCTATTAAAAGCTAATATATTTTAACTAAGCTTTTTTAGTTATACCTTTTATTATATAATTACTTTATATAAATAATATACCTTTTATAAAATTATATATTAAGCTTTATTACTTTTAAAACATTTATTATTTATTTTAAATAAAGCTTATTTAAATTTATAAAAATAAAAACTAATAAGTATTCTAAATTAGCTTAAAGGTTATTATAATTTCATATTAATAAATTATATTATTACTTTTAAGGAAAAAGAAAGAGAAAAAGAAAGAAATCTCTTATAATTTTTTTAATACTATTTATTTATAGGTACTCTAAGTAGGCCTATTTAGTTTACTTAAGGTAAGTATATTATAGCTATTACGCTTGCCCTACTTAGCCTCTGCTATTCCTCTAAGGATCTAAGCCTCTAGCTTAAATCTATTATATTTACTTTCCCTACTAAGCTTTATATTTTTGTAAGTATATACCAATAAAAATAAATTTATTTTTATTAAAGCTTTTATAAATAAATATATTATAATCTTTAATAAAAAGAATCTATATTATAGCTTTCTTCCTTATAACTAAGCTTTTAGTTATTAAAGTATATTAATTAGAAATCAAAAAGCTTTTATAATAAAATTTAATTACTTTTTCAACATTAAGGTAATAGGTATTAAAGAAGTATTAAACTAAATATAAATATATATTATAATTAATAGTTATTATAATCATTTTTACTTTTTATAAGCAAGTATTTCTATTTGTGCAGCCGCCCCACCCTAGTAGCTGGTTTTAAGTCAACTACTTTCTTCCTAGACCCCCCTAGCTATTTTACACTATAGCATATAGATTCTTTAAAATTATTAAAGTAATTAATTAAGGTATAAATATCCCTTTAGTGTCCGCAAGACTACATTAACGTACTCATTTAGTTAGTCTATTAATAAAAGGGTGCTTACTATACTATAGTAATTTCTAGTTTAATAGAAGTCTTTATAACGCTTTTAGTTATAAAGAAATATATTATATTATAAAAAAAAAGCACGTTTTATAGGTTATAAAATATTACTTTATTTTTACTAATAAGCTATTAAAGAAAAGCAGGGAATACCTAAGCGTAGCATTGCAGACACTAAAGGGATACTAGAATTCTGACTATAGTGCCTAATGAATTTACTAAAAAATATAATTTTTAGTGTTTTTTTTAAATATATATATATATATATATATTAAGTTAAGTAATTATTCTATAGCTACTAAGAAGCCTATTTATATAGTTAGATTAATATTATACCTAGTTATATTATTAGAATGATCTCTTTAATACTAAAAAGCAAAATGTACTATTATAGACTAGCCTAGAAGGCATTTATGTTTTAGTGTTAATAGTGTTGTTATTAATAATAAGGGTAAAGGGAAGAAATTCCAATATTACCCTTCTACCTCTTAATAGTTATAGTTATATAGATAGAGCTAGCCTTAATAGTAAGTATTCTACTCTTTCTCTAGCTTTATTATACCTTTAATTAAAATTTAAGCTAGTAGCTTAAATCTATTATAATTACTAGGTTTTTAATAATTTTATTATTATTATTATTATTATTACTTTAGTTAAGCTAAGCCTAATAACTAATACTTTTACTACTCAAACTATATAGGAAAAACCTTAGTTTAAGAAAAAAAACCTATATATAACCTTTTTATTATTTATAGTAAACCTATAGTAGCCTTACTTTAGTTTTAACTATATATAAAGTTATATTATTAGTAAAACTTAATTAGTTTTATAAAAAGGTATATAATATAAAACTAAAGTTGAAAGGAATTAGTAAAGATATAGTAAGGCCTTAGGTTATTTATAAAAATAGTTTATATATTATAATAAGTTACCTTAAAAGCTTAAGTTAAATATTATATTAGCTTTTATTAATTTTTATAAATTACTATATTATTTTTTAAAACCTTTTAATACCTTCTATACCTTTATAGTATTAGTAATATTAAGTAATAATTAGTTATTAATAAACTAACTAATAGTTAATTATTAGTTATATAGAGAAAAATAAATTATAAAAACTACTTTTTTTCTTTTTTTCTTTATATTTAATTCTTATTTCTTTATTTCTTACTTTTATTAAAAATATACCTTTAATTTTACTATTATAATAATATTATTATATTATTACTTTAAACTAACTATAGTATTATTAAAAATAACTTTTATTACTATAAATAAATTAATTATTACTTTAAAGGTAAGTATTAATTTTTACTTAATATATTACTACTATTAACCTACAATATAGCTAGGTTAATTACAAGCCTAGCCTTATAAAGCTTACTTAATATTATAAACTAGCCTTAATAGCTACTAAAATTTAGTATTAATAAAGTTATTATTATTTATAAGGAGAAAGGAAAGACTATTATTACCCTTTAGTATATTTTTATTTTATATATAATATATATTTATAGAATTTACTTTATAGGTATATTAAGTTAATTTGTATACTTTCTTTTACTTTATTAAAAATTTAAGCTATTAGCTTAAATTTATTATATAGCTCTTTACTTTATTACTCTTTAGCTATTAAATAGTTAATAACTATTTAAATAATAATAATAATAAAGTATTAATGATATAAATAAATAAATATAAATACCTTATTTTAGTTAATTATAGTTTAGTAATTAATATTAATATAATAAACTTAAAAATAAGAATTTAAAGTTTTAAATTAATTATTTAATAATATTTTAAATACTAATTATCAATTATTTATTTATTTCTTTTACTTTTTATAAATATAATTCTAATAAAAAGCTTCTTTATAAATTTATTTATACTATATTAGTAATATAAAACTAACTCTAAATCTTTTAAAAGGTATAAAAAAAGATTTATTATATTTATTTTACTTTATTTTTAATAATATATTAGTATTAAAGTATAAATATAATAAATAAAGTAATATTAATAAATATTAATAATAAAAGTTATAGCTTTATATAAAGCTATTATTACTTTTATATAACTTAAAGTAGCTTTATATTAATAATACTTTAAATTATTTTAATATTATTATTTATATATAAATAAATACTAAATTATTTTATAACTGAATATAATAAAATAACTAAGTTTATATTAATTATAATACTAAATTATATATAAAAAATTATTTTTTATATTAATAATATAGCTTTAATATATATTTAATATAGCTTTTTTATACTTCAAACCTTTATTAATATAGAAATAATATTAATTTTATTATTATTTATTAAAATTATTATAATTTAAAATATAAAACAAAAGTTAAATAAATAATAAAAAAAGCTATTAATATTAAGAATATTATAATTTTAAGCTAAGCTAATATTATTATAATTATATAATATTTTTATAATAATAATATTATTATTATATTTTAAAATATAATAAAGCTTTATATTAATAATATAATATAAATTAATACTATTTTTAAACTAAAAATAATATTAACTTAAAAGATATTTAGTATTATTATTAAAGGCTATTTTATATTTTATATATAAAAATAAAAAATAAATTATATTTTTTATATTATAGTTATAATTAATAAATAAGCTTTTATAAGAATTATAATATAAAATCTATAAATTATTATAATATAATTTCCTTTAAGTATTATAATTAATAATATTAATATAATAAATAAGCTATATTATATTAAAAGTATTTAAAAAGCTAAAATCTTTAAAGCTAAAATTTAAAAAAATATTATTTATTTTTATTAATACTTTAAATTTTATTACATAGCTATATATTATATAATACCTTTGTAATACAATTAATATATATTTCATTATTATAAAGAAATTAAATAAGCTTACTTCATATTATTAAAAATAATTAAAAAATATTATATTCACTATTTAAAACCTTATTTTATATATTTATATATATATAATTTTATAAATAAATAATAAAACTATATATATATTATATATTTAATATAGCTTTTTACTTTTCATAAGCTTTTTATATTAAAAAAATCATTAAATAAAAATAATAAATTATAATTAAAAATAAAATATTAATAAATGATTAATAAATTATAATTAAAAATAAAATATTAATAAATTATTAATAAATTATTATTATAAAGAATATTACTATAAAAATAAGTAAATAAATTATATATTTATTTCTTTAAATTAAAATAAAATTAAATATAATAATTATAAGTTATTATTATTATTCTTACCCTAGTTAAGCTAAGCTTAGTAGTTAGTACTACTACTACTAAAACTATATAAAAAAAACCCTTTACTAAAGAGAAAAACCTATATATAACTAATTTAAATACTATAATAAAGCTATAGTTACTTTATATTAATTTAAACTATATTAAAATATATATTACTAGCTAAATTAAATTAATTCTATAAAAAAGTATATAATATAAGACTAAAGTTAAATAAAGTTAGTAAAAATATAATAATATTATAAATTATTTTTAAAGGTAATTTATATATTATAAAAAGTTATTTTAAATATTATAAATATTTTTTATATTAATATTTAATTATTTTGTAAATCATTTTTTTTAATTAATTTTTATATTAAGTTTTAATTATTTTTTTTTTAAATTATTATTTTTTTTATTTAAAACCTTTTTTTAGCTTTTATATTTTTATAATATTAATTCTATTAATTAATAATTAATTATTGATTAATAGATTTAATATTATATTTTTTTTTTATTTTGTTTATTTACTATTTCTATTATAAATATACTTTTAACTTTATTTTTATAATAATATAAATTTATTATTACTTTAAACTAATTATAATATTATTAAAAATATTTTTTATTTTTATAAATAAATTAATATTTATTTTTAAAGTAAATATTAATTTTTTTTTTTATATATTATTATTATTAATTTATATATAATTAAATAAATTATAAGCTTAGTTTTATAAAGTTTATTAAATATAAACTAAAAGGAATAAAAAATAATATTATAATATTAAAAATTAATATTTCTTTTTTAAATTTATTTTATTTTTATTATTAATTTATATAAATATTAATAATATATATATAAAGAATATATAAAATATTTAAAAAAAAAACTTTTTACGAATTCGCCTGCACCACTGTAGCAACGCAGAATTAACTTTAAACCTCTTAAAAAGTGTAGAAAAAGAATTACTATATTTATTTTACCCTATCTTTAATAGCATATTAGTGCTAGAGCATAGGCATAGTAAATAAGGCAATACTAATAAATATTAATAGTAAGAATTATAGCCTTATATAAAGCTATTACTACTTACTTATAGGATAGGGTAGCTTTATATTAATAATACTTTAAGTTACTTCTATATTACTACTTATATATAAATAAATACTAAACTACTTTATTATTAAATATAATAAAATAGCTAAACTTATATTAGCTATAGTACTAAAGAGTATATAGAATATTATTCTTTATATTAATAATATAGCCTTAATATATACTTAATATAGCCTTTTTATACCTTAAACCTATATTAAAATATTAATAGTATTAACCTTACTATTACTTAATAAGCCTATTATAGTTAAAAACTTAAAAGAAGTTATTAAATAAGTAGTAAAGAAGGCTATTAGCACTAAGAATATAATAGCTCTAAGCTAGGCTAGCATTATTACTAAAGGCATTACCTAACTACCTATTTAATAAATCTAAGCTATAATAATAGTAATATTACCTTATATTTACTATAAAACTATTATTAAAGGTAGTATAATAGCTAAAGCTATATAAAACTACTTATTTAAAGAAACTATTACTATTATTAACTAAGCTATTAGTACTAATACTACTATAGTAATGCATTACCTTTATAGTAGTAATATTATAATTATATTTTAGAATACTACTAAGCTTTATACTAATAATATAGCCTAAGTTAGCACTGCTTTTAGTTTAAAAGTAATGCTAAACTAATATATATTTAGTATTATTATTAAGGGCTTTCCTATATACTATATATAGAACTAAGAGAAGGATAATATTCTTTAAAATATAATTATAGCTAATAAATAGGGTTTAGTAAAGGTTATAGTATAGAAGCTATATAGCACTATAACCTAATCCTCCTTAATTATTACTATTAATAGAGTTAATATAGTAAATAAGCTATATTATACTAGAATTATTTATAAAGCTAAGATATTTAAAGCTAAGCCTTATAATAACACTATTTATCCCTAATAATACTTTAAATACTTTAAATTTAGCTATATAGCTACACACTATATATTACCCCTAAGGTATAGCTACTATATATTTAGTTAGTATAAGAAGGGTAAATAATTATACCTAGCGCTATTAGGAGCTATATAGGAACGCTATATTAACTACTTAAAACCTTACTCTATATAGTTTTATATATATAATATTACTAATAAATAATAGAACTATATATATACTATATACTTAGTATAGCCCTTAGCCTTTACTAAACCTTTTATACTAAAGAAAAATAATTAAATAAAGGTATTTAGCTATAGCTAAAGAAGAGATATAAGTAACCTACTATTATAGAAGGCTTTATTATAAAAGTAAGTTAGTAAGCTATGCACCTACCTCCCTAACACTAGACTAAAGTTAATATAGCGCTTATAAGCTACTATAAAGGCCTTTCTAAGTTAATAACCTATAGCTACTATAGCACTAAATAAGCTAAGCCTAACCTAATATACTATATAGAGTATATAATAAAGGTTATATATTAGAATATATAGAAAAAAACCTACCTTATATATTTAGCGCTAGAAACCTAATTTAAAGCTAATATAATAGTAATATAAAAGCTAGGAACTATAAATAGTAAACTACCTAACCCTAGCCTTAGCTGCTTTTAACTTACTACTTAGGGTAGCTAAACTATAATTTATATAAACTACTAATATAAGGCTAAGGTATAGTTAATATATATAGGCAAGAATTAATGCTTAATAACACTAGTAGAATACTATATTTATTTAATATACTCCCTTACCTATAAACTTAATTAAATATTATCTCTTTTTAACTTTATAGTAGCCCTATCTCTAAACTATAGTATTTTTATTAAAGACTTTAATTAATACTACCTACTTTAGAACTATTATAAATAAACCTTAATAAAAAGTAATATATTTCTTATAATAGTAATGTAGTAGTGGCTTAGACTTATAATGCTATAAAGCAAAGTAACTTAAAGAATATAGGGTAAAAGGGATAGCACTATTAACTATATATAGATTATTAATAATATAGAAGTTAAATTTCTAGGAGAACTAAACCTTACTAAATCTAACTATATACTATAGTTAATCTATATTAACGCTAGTTTAAGGCTAGATAGCAATTATTTACTTTATTTTAAGTAGCTATATATAAAAAACAATCTTATAATAGCTAAAGTAGTAATATAGTTCTACTATAAACTTACTAAACCTTTACTTTATATACTAATAAAAGTTAATAATTATATAGAATAAATAATAGCTAAGCTTTAAGCTATTATAAATCTAGTAGTTCTAAGGGAACCCTAAGGCAGCCTTAGGCTAAATTTATAGTAAAACTACTAAACTAAAGAAGCTACTTAAAATATAAAGAAAGCACTAAAATAATAGTAAACCTTCTATATTAAGGAGAACTAATAACTTACTACTAATATAGCCTAAATATAAAACTAAGTTATTAGTAATAAATAGTATAGTGCCTAGCGCTTTACTATTAAGGCAGCAACTATACACTAAGGAAGCCTATAGAAACTTAAGCGCTAGGCATAGCTCTATAGTAGATTACTATTAAAATAATAGTAAATCCTAACCCTTATTTAAGGTAAGGAACTAGATACTACTATTACTAAATTATACTAAGAAAAAGCAGCTACACTAGCTAACTATTTCTTCCCTTCCTCCTAGGCTTAGCTAGATAATATACTAAATAACCTTAATAACTGCCTTAATACTATAATATTCTTAATAGAGAACTACTTTAATATTAATAAAATCTATAGTATTATTAAAAGCCTAGTGAGTTAGAAAGTGCCTAGACTTAATAAACTTCTAGCTAGCTACCTTAAAGTATATAGTAAGCCCTTAGCTAGAACCCTTACACACTTACTTAATATATACTATTATATTAGCTACTATCTAGTGCTATTCTAAAAGGCAAAAGTAGTTATCTTATATAAACTAGGCAAAACCTTAGTAGAATAATAGAGGGCAGGGGCTTAGTGCCCTATCTTACTTCTTAGCGTTATTAGAAAGGTATTAAAAGTAGTAGTAGTAAGCTAGCTTACCCTTATAGCTAAGTTAAGTAGGGCATTACCTAACCTATAAATAGGCAATAGGGCAAATAGATTAATAGAAGTTATACTAAATATCTTAGTAGAATTAGTGTAGGCAGCGTAGCACTATAGTAGTATTATATTACTACTTTAGTTAAATATATTAGCAGCCTTTAACACTATTTATTATAAGCAGTTATCTTATACCTTTATTGCTACTAGTATCCCTATATAGATTATAATATAAACTTACTTCTTTACTGCTAAATATATAGCTAGCCTCTTTTTTAATAATAAATCTATAAGCCCCCTACCTATAACTATAGAGGTACTATAAGGGTTACCTATCTCTCCTATTCTATTTCTACTTTATATTACTCTATTATATATAAAGCTTTAAATAGTATAATTTATACTTATTATAGGATTTTCTAATAATATAAATATACTAGTATATAAATAAACAGTAAAGGAGATATAAGACTACCTTAAGACTATATAGTTAATTTACTAAAAGTAGTCTAAGGAATTAAGCCTTAAGTTTAACCTAAGAAAGAGTAAACTTATATACTTCACTAAATAACGCGCTATTATTACAACACTAGTCTAGCTTAGTACTAATATAGTATAACTAATCTAATCTGCCTGCTTCCTTAGGGTATAGGTTTATTATAAACTCTATTAAAAAGCATACTAAAACTAAGTTAAGTTAAAACTACTATAGCAGTAGCTTGTTTTTATATTACTAGCAGCTTTAACTTAGGGATGCTTACTATATAATATATAACTCCTATATATATAGGTTATTTAAAGCATTATTATATATAGTATAGGATTGCACTATACCCTTACTAATATTAGTAGTAAAGCATAGGGTATAGCTAAGGTATTTATTTCTAAATAAATTAAATACCTAAGGATAGTAACTAATACCTTTAAGGCTATACTATATACCCTAGTTAAAACTAAAGCAGCAGTAGCTTTAATTAACCTTTACCTTAACTACTATTTACTATACTTTTATTAATAAATAAAGGCTAATAGAATAGCTAAGTAAATATATAGTGTATATACTATAATAGTAGCTTAACTCTAACGTAGACTAATATACTAAAAATATAGATACCTACTGTAGTAAAATAACTGCCTAAACTATATACTATTCCTAAACTATCCCTATAACTACCTACTAAAACTATCCCTAACTAAAGCATTTACTTTAAAATAAAAGAACTACTAGCACTAGGAAAGAACTACTATATAAGCATACTAAACTTATATTAGCTATATAGTAGTAGAGCTTAACCCTAACTTTACCTCCACTACTAAAGTTATTTATCTCTACTTAGGCCTTATAAAGCATAAATCTATAGCGCTTATATAAATATATATAGAATAAATTAAACTTAATGCCTTTCTTTTTAGCTAATATATTTCTAAGATAGAATCACTAATATATAGCTACTAAGCTAATAATAAAGACCACTACTATGTTTTACTATCTTATAAAAATTTTAACTATCTCCACCCTATTAATATAGGTATATACCTAATATAAAACTAGCGTAAAGTTAGGGAGGCTTTTAAAAATAATAAGCTAGTAACTACTCTTACTAAGTAGCTTATTTTAATAGGGTATATCCCTTAGTTTTAGCTTATAAAAAGCTTATAAGATTAATAGGCTAAGGATATTAAGAATATAATATAATATAGTACCTAGTATAGTATAGGCATAAAGGTAGAGGGAAGCTATATAATAGGCTAAGCGCTTAATTTTCCTATTTTACACTATATACTCTCTTATAACACTAGTTAAGTTTAGCTAGCAGTGCACTACTTCTTATAATTAAAACTAGCGTAAAGCTACTATAGCTTCGCTATAGAATACAGAAAAAGGTTATATATAGGTTTTCCTCCCTATGCTAGGGTTTTTTCTATATAGTTTAAGTAGCGGTGGTACTAGTATTAGGCTCACAAGCCTGACTAGTGTAATAATAATAATAATAATAATAATATATATATAAAATATATAAAAATAATATTTTGTTTTTAATTATAAATATTATTTTATTATTTATATAAATAATTAATTAACAATTAATTTATATTATAATTAAATTTAAATATAATTTTATATTAAAAGTTTATTAAATAAATTATAAATATATAAAACCTTTATATTTTTAAAAAAAACTATTAATATAAATAAAAATTAATATAATTATAATTTTAATATAATATTAATATAATATTAACTTATAAATAAATTTTAAAATATAATATTATTTAAAAGAAAATAATTTAATTTATAAAATAAATAAACTTATTTATTATTATAATAATATAAGCTATTAATAATATTATAATAACCTTAGCTTTAATTTTAATTAAAAATAAAATATAAATATAAGCTTATTATATTATTAATATATTAAAAAGCTATAATATAATTTTATAAAGAATTTAAAAGCCTAATTTAATTATAATATTAAGTTATAAAATAATAAAAAAAAAATTAAAACAGTATAAGCTTTAAGTTAATATAAATATATTATTATTATTATTATTATTACCCTAGTTAGGCTAAGCCTAATATTTAGTACCTTTACTACGAAATCTATATAGAAAAAACCCTAAACTAAAGAGGAAAACCTATATATAACTATTTTAAAGTGCTATAGTAAAGCTATAGTTACTTTATATTAGTTTTACTTATATTAATAAATATATTATTAGCTAAGCTTAATTAGTATTATAAAAAAGTATATAGTATTTAACTAAAGTTAAATAAAGTTAGTAAAAGTATAATAATACTATAAGTTATTATTAAAAGTAGTTTATATATTATAATAAATTACTTTATATACTTAAATTATTTTTTATATTAATTCTTAGCTAATTTCTTTAAATTATTATTTTTTTATTTAAAACTTTTTTTTAGCTTTTATACTTTTATAATATTAGCTATATTAATTAATAATTAGTTATTAATAAATTAATTATTAATTAATTATTAATTATATAAAAAAAAAATAAATATTATAATTACTTTTTTTTCTTTATTTTTAATTTTTTTTTTCTTTTTTTTTTCTTTATTTATTATTTTTATTATAAATATATCTTTAACTTTATTTTTATAGTAATATTACCTTATTATTACTTTTAATTAACTATAGTATTATTAAAAATACCTTTTACTCTTTTAAATAAATTAATTCTTAAGTTTAAAGTAAATATTAATTTTTTTTAACTTATTATTATTATTAATTTATATATAACTAAGCTAATTATAAGCTTAGCTTTATAAGGCTTATTTAATATAAGCTAAAAATATTAATAAGTAATATTATAATATTAAAAGTTAATACTTTATATAAATTTATATTATTTTTATTATTAATTTATATAAATATTAATAATATATACTTTAAATATTTAAAAATAAAAAAAACTTATTTAAATATAAATATTATATTTATTAATTATATTAATAATTAAATAAAAACTAATTAATATTATAATTAAATTTAAATATTATATTATATTAAAAAGCTATTAATTAAGTTATAAATATATAAAACCTTTATATTTTTAAAAAAGCTATTAATATAAGTAAAGAGTAATATAGCTATAGCTTTAATATAAAGTTAATATAATATTAACTTATAAATAAATTATAAAGTATAATATTACTTAAAAAAAAATAATTTAATTTATAAAATAAATAAGTTTATTTATTATTATAATAATATAAGCTATTAGTAATATTATAGTAGTTTTAACCTTAATTTTAATTAAAAGTAAAATATTATTATAAATTTATTATTTTATTAATATATTAAAAAAATAAAATAAAGTTTTAAGTAAAATTTTATAAAAAGTTTATAAGCTTAGTTTAATAATAATATAAAGCTATATAATAATAAAAATAAAAAATAATAAAGGTAA
>SRPW01000292.1:0-26352 GCA_018360225.1 Claviceps pusilla | reverse complement strand
ACTTATCTTTCTTTTCTTTTTCTTAAAATAATTCCCTATTAAATCCTAAAGGAATATTCCCTATTCCCTAGTACCTTCCTTCCTATAACACGCTACTAATACGTAGTGTGTCGCGGGAGAAGGGATTTGGTCCGCGGTCATTTGGAAGAAGGCATTATGGCGGCTAAAGGAGTAAGACCTTAGCACGGTGTAGTTGAACTATCTGATTGAATAATATAAATAGGTCCTAAGCCCTTAGATAGTTAGAAAACCATTCATTTCCTATTTTTTTTTTCTAGGGTATAGGTATAGAAGCACCTATT
This sequence comes from Claviceps pusilla, assembly GCA_018360225.1. Taxonomy (NCBI): domain Eukaryota; kingdom Fungi; phylum Ascomycota; class Sordariomycetes; order Hypocreales; family Clavicipitaceae; genus Claviceps; species Claviceps pusilla. Next base: position 26,050 of record SRPW01000292.1, on the reverse strand, counting down.
ACTACAATACTATTAATTATTATAATCCTAGTTACTACTATAGTATAATTATCTATATTTTGTTCTAAGGATATTATTATTTTAGTCTTTAATAACTTAAACTATTTAATTAGATAAAGAGCTATTTAATTATCCCTCTTCTATATAGTCTTAATAACCTAAAGCTAAATCTATGTATATAAGAAATCTAAAATACAATAGGGATAGCTTTAGTTATATATATGCCCTTTACTTTTAGGTATATAGTATATATTCTTTTTCCCTCTATTATAAATAGTGGTTTTACCTAGGTAAAGCAAGTTAAGTAGCCTTTATATAACCTATTTCGTTATATAGTAATAATAATATATAATTAGAGGCTATAATCTAGAGTTAGACCTTATTATAACTAACTAGACTTACAAAACTAAGATAAGAAACTATAAAAAAACTATTATAGAACTTCTAAATTATTTAATTAAAAGCGTAAAGATAGTGTGAAACTTAATTAGTGCAAGAAATCGCCTACCCTAAGATTATACCTAATAAAATTAGAATTATTAGTTTTTAAAGTGTAGAGCTATAAAGCTAACTTATTAAAAAAGAGAAAAAGCTTACTAAAGGTCTTATTAAAACCTATTTAGGATACTAGTTCCCCTCTTACTAAAATAAATAAAACTATAAATTATTTAATTATACCTAGTCTTACTAGATTTTATATAGTTACCCTTATTATAGGTATTATTTTATTTATAACTTAAAATACTTTTATTAGAATTTTAGTCTTAGTCTATAAAGTTAATAAGGATAATAACTTAGTTAAGCTTATTAAATAATAATATAGTTAGGTTTATAAAGGAGAAAGTATAAATAAAAAGAAGCCTCCTAATTAATTAATCTACCTATTGCCCATACCTATATCTAATAACATTAGCTCTAAAGATTAACTTAAGTAAGTATTATTAACCTTATTTTCTTTTTTTTTTAACTAAGTTAGCATAGAGTAACTAAGCCTAGTCCTGCCTTATATTAAAAACCCTTCTCCTACTATTATAATTACTTTTACTAATACTATTAAAGGACTTAACCTAAAGGTCTTTACTAAGCTTCTTAAGGAAACCCTAAGTAGGTAAAATACCCTTATATTCCTTTAAAGTAACTATAATATAAACTAATTTATAGAAGAAGATATTACTAACTTCTTAAAGGACTTTAAAGTAAAGATATATACCCTTAGTCTTTTTAATAATAAATAATACTAAATGCTTAAAAAAGAAGTTACCCTTAAGCTTTATAAAGATATTAAAACCCTTATAACTATATACACTTAGAAGGAGGCTAAGGAAGCATTGCTTCTTTAGTATTAAGCTACTCCTTAGGAAAGAACTAAGAGTGTAATAAACTAGCTTAAGAAGCTTAATATACAATGCCCTTAAACATTCTTTAATACTTACTTATAGCTATAGTAGCACTAAGCGCTAATATTAAAAGCACTCCCTAATAACTAGAAAACTCTTTTAGTATAATTTATATATATCTATAAAGCTATTCCTAGTTAAATTATTATTAGCTTTATAGATAAGTAAGGAATTAGCAGAGAATTGTTTATTTATAAGAGTTATAGGACCCTATAGACTAAGCTAAATAATTATATAAAGACATACCTATAGCTTAAGAATTATAACCTAGCTAAGACTATTAATACTTACCTTAATAATTAACTATTTAATTATAAGAAAGTCCTTTAGCTAGCCCCTTTTACTATTAATAAAACCTAAATAAAAAAAGTTAAACTAGCTAATTCATTCTAATTAATATTTTAAAATAGTAAGGAAAACAATAACTATAAGGGCTAAATTAATACTTTAGCAAAAAAGCTAAAAGAACTATAGATTACTATGCTTTAAGGGTAAGCATAACTATATAATCCCTTACGTTATATAAATAAAAGGTTAAGCTTTTTATATTTTATATTCTATAATACTATATAAGCTAGGGAGCAATAGGAGTACCTTAATATCCACTTAAATGTCTTTAGTGCCTATAGATATTAGTTTAACTGCTGCTTCTACTATAATAAGGAAGGCTATTACCCTAATTATTATAACTTCTTAAAATATAATTAGAAGGTTAGGTTTATATAATATAACTCTTAAGCTTAAATTCTTATAATTAGAGATAATTTACTAAAGTACTAAGTTCCCTTTATACTTTATAACCTATTCCTTAACACTAGGAGTTATATTTATTATTTAGCTATTTTTTAGGTTTAGTATTTTAAAGATTATACTATTAATTACCTTATAGACTAGGTGCTAAAGTATAAGGATATCCCTATAGACTATTAAGTTATATTAATTAATAAAAAGAGAGTCTTTAATAATATTACTAAGTAATTAAACCTTTTGCTTTATAGACCTAAGTAATAAAGGCCTATGCTTACTAAGGTGCTACTAAGAGAGCTATAGCTTATAACTAGAGTAATAACCCTAGAAAGGGTTAAAAATACTAGCCTAATTAATATAGCTATTAACATTAATACGCTAAAGAGAGTATAGGTTAAAGAGATTCCTAATAAACCCTTAGTTAATAAAAGATTATAGCTAGCCTTTATAAGGCAATTTAGAAAAGAAGACTTAGGCGTTATAGGTAATAGGAAAGGGATACTATAAGACTGTCTTATTACTTAGCTTTATAAGGAGGTTTTTAGTAAAAAGGTAGGCGTAAGCTTATATAACCTTTTTAAGCTTTTTTTATTATTAGCTAGATTAGCTACTAGTAAGTATACTGCCTATGCTAAAGGGATTAAGGAAGTATTCTACTATAATAGGTTATCTAAGTTAGCTAAATTAATTTAACCTTAAGAATATTAATATTAGGAAATACCTAGATTATTTAATTAAAGGATAATAACCTAGGTTATTAAAACTATAACTAAACTTATAAAGCAATAAGAGAAAGAGGATACTAATAAACTTACTATGCAATAAGTTAGTAATTCTATAATTAAAGTTAGCAGTGCTTTATAGAAGTAGCTATAAGATAGACTAGGATTAATAACTCTTTATATTAATTTGCTTTAACTAAGCTATAATTTATTTAATTATATATAATCCCACTTAGTATAAATTAATTAGAAGCTAAATAAGGGGGAGAGATCTTATAAAGTTATTTACCTATATATAGTAGTAGGCTACTTATAAGATCTCCCTTACCTATAAGTCTAACTTAAAGACCTAAAAGGTTTATTAATACTAGCTTTAATTAATTATAGGTTATAGGGGAACCTAATTATAAAAGAATTTACTTATAAAGCTAGTCTAAAGGTATACCTAATGAATATTAATGCTAATAGTACTTTCTACTTAAATAATACTATTAAGCTTAAAAGTAAAGTTTATATAAAGCTCTTCCTTAGAAATATTTAGATACTAGTTTGCTTCTATATTATATCTAATATAGTCTTAGTCCCCTTAATCTTAGGCATACTATTTATTTATTAAGTATAAGTATTATTTAATTATAGTTAAGGCCCTAGGGAATTAAGGATAAAATACTATTTTAGAAATATTATAGTTATATCTTAAGCAGCTAGCTTAGTTATATAGAATATAGTTAATAAAGCTTTACTATCTAAAGTTATAGTTAATTTATTTATAATATACTAAGAGAATAAAAATAAAAAAATAGAAGCTTTTAATTAGATAGTTAAAGAAAAGATAAAATTTAAATTAAAAAAAGATAAAATTCTAGTGCTAATTATAAAAGAGAAAGGGGATAAGGTTCTAGCGCTTATCTTTAGGTAAGCTCTTAAAAGCTAAAAAGCCTAACTAAATGCTACTACTAAAGAAATCTAACTATCTTAATAAATATAAATATTTAATTTAAAGGTAAACACTATATATAAGCGCGTTAGCTAAAAGGTACACCCCCTTAATAATATTCCCTTTAATAGATTAGTCCCTAAAGGAGATCTAAAATAGAAAATAAAGAAATAAAATATAGTTAAGGAACGCCTTAATACTAATAGGAAATATAAGGAATTTATTATAGAATAGTTTTCTAAACACCTTTAGGGGTTTTATTTAATCTAAAAAAGACTTAATTAAATAGTTACTATAATAGAGAAATATCTTATACCTTAAAAACTTAATATTTTTAAGGAAATCCTTAGTAATAGGGAGGCTGCTTTAGGTTAGGATTTATTATATATTAGTAAGGTTAACCCTCTTATTACACTACCCTAAGTTATTAAAGTAATAGAGCATTTAGCTTAGCAAGCTTAGTTTATTTCTATTCCCCTTACCCTTTAGTTAAAATTAGTTAAGTTATTAAAGAAAAAGTTAGATTATAGTTTATTAGAAAAATCTTATAGTTCCTATTAAAATCCTTATTTCCTTATTATAAAGAAAGATAGAGAGATTAGGTTAATTCTATTTATAATAAAGTATAATAGTATTATAATTAGGGATATAGGTATTCTATAGGGTGCTAAAGCGTTTAGTAAAGAATTTTTAATATATAAAATACTCTCTTTTATTAATTTTCTCTCTAGGTATAACTAGGTGGAACTAGCTATAGTAAGTTAGGACCTTACTATAATTATAACTCTAATTAAGCTCTTAAGGTTATATTACCTACCTTAAGGAGCTATAAATTTAGTTATATAATTTATTAAAATTATAGAGCGCATTCTCTTTAACTTAATACCCTAAGTATATGCGCCTTTCTTTAATAATATTATAGTAAAAGGACCTGTTACTATATATAATAATGCTAAAATCCTACCTAGAGTATAAAAATATATTATAAAGTATTTAATTAATTTAGATAATATGTTTTTAAACCTAAAGCTTACTAGTTATACTATATCTACTATTAAGAGTAATGTTAAGGCTGGTTATGGGATATTGCTTAGTGGAGTGAAGACTGAGACACAGAAGGTGCACTGCGACGTAGCTGCTAGGTAGGGGGTAGTGCTTAAAGGTATAAATCTCTGCCCTATTATATAAATGTGCGCGTCCTCTCTTTTATATGCCCCCTTAGCGCGCCACTAAGTTATAGCGAGGGTACTACGTGCCTTATTCCCTTATGCCCTTATTAGCATAATAAGCTAGTCCACGCCCTTTAACTTTATAGTTACTAATAGTAGGAAATAGCTATAATAAAATACCCCCCCTTTTCTTATAATTACCCTTAATTATAGTCTCTAACTATAGTCTCACTACTAGGTTACTATTACCTTACTACTTTATATTAGGTTTTTAGAAAAGCTTTCCTATCTTATAAGTTAAACTTATTCCTTAGTAAGGTAAATCTAGAAATACCTTTATTTTACATTATTTACCCTACCTTACACGCCTAACTATAATAAAGTCTAGTGTATATATAATTAATTAGGTAACCTCCCTACTGCTATGCTACTCACTAAGGGTGCTCTTTTTATAAGTGTTTTAATTTACTAGCTTAAGTTAATTATATTATAATATTATATTTAGCCTTACTTTCCTTATAACCTTACTTTCACCTTTACGCTAAAGGATTACTATAATATAGTAGTGTGCCTACTAAGTTATATAATTTGTTATCTCTATACCCCCCTACCTCTTCTACCTATCCCCCTAGCCTATTATAATATATAGTATTACCTTACTTCTTTAATCTAAGAGTTAAAGTAAGCTACACTACTGCTACTAGCTTCTTATATAATTATTATAATACCTTTAATTTGTTAAGTCTAGGGGAGGCATGGTTAGACGCCTATAGCCTCCTATATATCTATAGTTTTTACTCCTTAAGCTAAACACTTACTTTACTACTATAGCTATTAATAGCTGCTAATGTATAGCTAGGCCGCCATTACTGCGCTGTGATTTACTAATTTAAGTGCCTTAGTTACCTTATTTAGCTGTCTTTTGTGTATAATGCCCTTATCTTTATAGGGCCCCTAATAATTATAAAAACGCCCTTTCTCCCCCTTCTTTTCCTACCTTTTCTTTTCTATTAACCCTTATTACTAACTATAAGTATTCCCTCTCTATAAGCTCTTAGTAAGGTAGCTTCTTCTTCTTTCTCTTTCCCTTCTTATTATAAGGGTTTTACTAACTCTTATTATGCATTTTAGCCGTTCTTCGTCTGTCTGCTAACTGTCTCTACTCTTATAAATAGCTTCCCTTTTTTTTAATAGACTTTCTATAAGTTCTTTTAGCTATTTCTCTGCTTTCTAGCTGCTAACTTCTAGCTAGTTTGCTATAGCCCCTAAAAATTAAACCCCTTTAATAAAGCGCTGCCGCTGTGTCGCTGTAGAGCTTAACCCTGCCCCTAATATTGTAACTATTATAGTGTAAGTTTTCTTTTATACTTATTAGTTGCTTAATTTAATGCTAATATCTATGCTCTTGCTGCTAGTGAGGAGGAGCTTCCCTATATGCGTTATAGGCACTAGGTCTATGCCTAGAAGTTACAGCCTAAAGCTTCTATTAGTAATAAAGAGAAATATAATTTATAGCTATAGTATATTATAACTAGGGCTACTATGCCTATAGTATACGCGCCCTTTAATAGTAAGTGGCTCACTATAAGGTCGCTACTGCTTCTACTAATATTTTTTTCTTTTCTAATTTATAGGGGTAAGTATAAAATATATTTCCTATAAGTATAATAATAAAACTTATTCTTATATAAGAAAACTTCTTCCCTTTAACTTATATCTTTACTTAAATATTGCTACTAACTCACTATATTTCTTTAGTAAACTGCATAATAAGCGTGTCTTTATTATAAAGTCTTCTACCTTATAGAGGAGAAGACTAATAACCTAAAGTATTACTAGATTCTAATATAGCTTTTAAGTCTTAGTATAAGCCTACTGCTAACTCACTGCTTAGGGTCTGCTTATTACTATTTCTACGTTAGACCTTACGCTTAATAAGCAAAAAAACTTAAATAAATTAGGATATGCTAAAAGGTTATAATTATTATATAAGCTTGCACTTAAGCAACAGCGCCGCTAGGATATAGCGATCTAGCAGCTAGTATCTATGAACTAGTTACTTATTGCTATTAACTAGTCTAATTACCTATAGTTTATTTATAAGAACCTTTATTTAGTGAGTTTTTCTTTGTTTTCTTTTTATTAATGCCTTTAACTTACTACTAGGTTGCTAGTTGTCCTTTATCTATACGCTCTAGGTCTAGGCAGGCTAATAGCCCTTCTACTGCTCTGCTGCGCCTAGTTAGGCTATGTGTGTTTCTAGAGGCATTGTCTAATTTAATAGGGAATTTAGCTAGGGAGGAGGATAATAAGGAGGAATTGTAGTAGCGATGTTACTATAAGGAAATAGCTTATTATTTTTTTTTTTTTATTATTATTTTTTTTTTTAATAGCTTTTGCTTAACTAAATAGACTTGCTTTACTAAGAAAAATGTGCGTTGTTTTTATTAACCTATACTGCTTGTAACTTATAGGCTACCTAGCTGTATAGTAACTGCTTATATTCCTTAATTAGGTCTTTTAAAGTAAAGTCTCTTTATAGTACCTATAAGTTTTCTGTCTTATTATAGCCCTTCTACTTTACTAGGTATTTCTATCATTTACCCTTATATTTATAGGTTATTATTTGTTCTACCTTATATACCTTAGTGTTTTCTTTAAGAGGTAGCTATACTAGCGCTGCTTCCCTTTAGTTTAGGTTACCTTTAAATAGCTTAAGGCTTATAATGTTAAATATATTATATAGTTATAGTGTTAGAGGCAATTTAAGTTAGTAGGTAAGGCTATAATAACTAACTTTTTTAGTAATTTAGTAAGGTCCTAGATATCTTACTGTAAGCTTTTAGCTTAGTTACTATAGGTTAATATTCTTTGTAGAAAGGAGAATATAGTCTTTAATATTAAAGTCTATTAGCTTGCGCTTAGCATTATAGTATTTTATATACTAAGCTTAGGTGTTGCTAAGTAGCTACTTTATCTCTGCATGCTTAGCTTATAGTTCTTTTACCCTAACTTCTATATATTAATTAATAATATCTAATAGCTTAGTTACTTAGTCTAGTTCTTTAGGTTTATACCCTTATAGTAACTCTACTAGTATATAGCTATAAGCTATATAATAGCTAGTGTTATATATAAATTGCGTAAGAGCTAAGTGGTTAAGCTAGTTAGTTTATTCTATATATTTAAAAGCTTATAAATAGTGTTTTAAGATTTAGTTTATTTTCTTAGTTTAACTATTTATTTAAGGGTAAAACATAGTACTAAGTAGCTGCTTAGTTGCTAAGAGGTAGTAAAAGGTCCTTTAGAATTTGCTTATAAAAACAGTGCCCTTATTACTTATAATGCCTTCTAGTGCCCTATAATTCTAAAAGATATTCTTAATAAAGATAATTGCTAAGTTGCTGCTAGTTACCTTTATAGTTATAGCGATATATAGCATATACTTAGAAAATCTATCCACTACTACTAAAATTACATTATATATCTTACTATTTGCCTGCTTAACTAGAGGTAAGCTTATAATAAAATCTATTAAGATTTCTTAGAATAGTCTCTTTAGCACTAGTAATGCTACTAGCTTACTATAAGGTTAGTATAACCTTAGCTTATTAAGCTAATAATTTATATAATTACTAATATAGGTTTTAACATCCTATCTTAGCCCTAGCTAGAAATATTAGCTTATAACTTATCTAATTATCTTACTAACTCTATAATAGCCTGCTATAGGGTTATTGTAAGTTAGCTATAAAATCTTGCTTTTTATACTAGCTAGGATATATACCTAGCCCTTATATAGTAGCAGCCTATTTTTATTAACTATTTAGGCAGTACTCTTTAGGGGCGCTAGTGTTTTGCTACTACTTAGTAGCTTTAATTGCTGCTATGCTAAGGTATCCCTTAACTATATAGACTTTAAAGTCTTATATATTAAAGTAACTAATATTTTATAGTTAGCTTAATTAGAGATTAACTTAGTAAAGGTTCTTTTAATAGCTAATAACCTTACTATAAGCTCCTAATAGGTTCTCTTTTTAAGTAAAAGTCTATTATATAATAGGTAGGGCTAACCTAAGTGCTTTATAGAGTTAAGGGGATATTTAGTCTTATCCTTTAAGACTTTAATATCTTAGCTGCCTACCCCCTTACTTATAGTATATATGCTATATATAGACTAGTTCTTTAGTAATATTTAGGCATTTAGACCTAAACTATTAGGCTCTAGCTATAAACTTATCTTATTATAAGGTTAGAGTGTGCTAGCTCTAACTTATATTATCTTACATAATTTCTCTTACACTACTTACCCTTTAATCTTAAAAGAAAAGATCTAGGCTAAATATATTATATTCTACTTTATTATTACTTATACATAGCTTAGTTGCAGCTTCTCTCTAGTAGGTGGTAAGGCTAATTAGCGTAATAATCTAGTAACCTTATTCTAAATATCTAGGGTATTAGCCGCCAGCTATGTGTTAGGGCTACACCGCTTACTAGCTATAAACTTAGCAAGAAATAGTAGTAAGTGCAATATATATACTTTAGCTACTACTTCTTTTAAGAAGTAGTTTAGTCTTTAGGATAAGCTATTTATAGGATTTAGCTTACTTAGTTAATATTTTATAATAAAGTTAAACGGGCATAGCTTATTAAGGGTATTTACCTAGCAGCTAGATAGCTTTAGCTTTATAGCAAAATACTTATAGTTTAAGTGGTTTATAATTACTTAAATAGGGTGCTTTAAATAAGCTAGGTAATGCCTTTATATTTAAAAAGCTTTCTAAATAGTAAGAAGCTTGCTATTTAGCGTTATGTATCTTAGCTCTAGCCCTAATAGCTTTCGTAATATATAAGTGATAGGGTGCTAGCTACCTAGCTATAGCTAAGCTATAATAGCTTTAATTACAAAGGCTAATATATTTGTTTCTATCCTTAGTAGTGCCTCTAGATTAAAATAAATAAGAATAAGGGCTTCTAAAAACTTCTATTTAAGCTAATTAAATGCAGCTAGCTTACTATTACTTAGCTATAGAGGCCCCTTATTATCTCCTTTTAACAAGTTAGTAAGTGGGATAGCGATTTTACTATCCCTAAATAAAGCATCTATAGAATCCTATAAATCTAAGGAAACATTAGATATTTAACACGCTATAAGGTAGCTACTACTCCACTACTGCCTAAATGCGCTTAGGCTCTATCTTAATGCCATTAGGCGTTATTATAAAGCTAAGGAAGCTAATATATATTATAAAGAATTTATATTTATTAAGGTTAGTATAAAGCTTAGCCTCCTAGAGTTTCTATAGAACTTATTTAATATACCCCTTATACGCTACTAGGTCGCTACTATAGATTAGAATATTATTAAAATAAATAATATAAATAGTATTAATAAGCTCTTCTAGTGTATTATTAATATATTCTTAAAAGGTAGCTAGTGTATTTATAAGGCTAAAAGGCATTATAAGATATTTAAAATGCCTATATTAATAACAGAACGCTATCTTCTACTCATTACCCTTATAGATATATAGCCAATAGTACACGTCTTTTAAGTTAATCTTTATTACTACCTTTACCCCTTTTAATTAGTTAAGGATTTCTAAGATTAGTAGCAATAGGGCCTTATCCTTCCTTATAACCTTATTAAGGCTATAATAGTTAATATATAGCCTAAGCTAACCTCCTTTCTTTAGTATAAATAGAATTAGAGTATCTAAGGGACTTATTAATTATTAAATCCATCCTTTTTACTGCATATTAGCAAGATATTTATAGAGAACCTATAGCTCCTTCTTAGCAAGGTTATAAATTAGTCCCTAAGGGGGTGTCTTACTATTAATTTGCTTAATTATATATATATAACCTCCTAAGGCTAGGAGCTAGCCTATAAGCTCTTTTAAGAATATATCTGCAAACTTAGTATATACCTTTAGTAGCTTCTTTATAGCTAAGTTACTACTTACTTACTTATTATCTTTACTCTATATATCTAGCTAAGGTTCTCCTATATTACCCCCTACTATTTATAGGCTCCTCCTATTTTTATTATTCTTTAGTATCTCCCTAACCTATACTAAGGCTAGCACTAGCAATATAATTATATTCTTTCTTTTATAGTAAATTTGCTTTAAGTGCCCTATAAACACAAGGCGTTCTTATATTATTAAATATCTCTAAGTCTTATTATTCTAAGATAGAATTTATAGCTTATAGATCTTTGCCTAGTTAGTACCTAAGAGTAGGTTCTCCTATATATTAGTAATATAGTAGTAAACCTAATATATCTTACTATAACCTATATTATTAGTAATACTAACTAACTTATTTAATATACCTTTATGCTTAAGTAGATTGCCTAAAGCGCTAGCTAGCAGTATAGTATTTACTTTTATATTTGCCTAGTCTCCCTTATTTAATATTTTTAAATAGATAACTAATCTTTTTACTCTTAAATTAAATAATGCTTTTATAGCTACCTAGCAGTGATTCTACTATATAAATGCCTTTATCCTTATTTTATTATTTATCTCTTTATCTTTATCCTTATTAATAACTAAGGTGTTTATTTTATAAGGGGTATTAATTATAGAGGGAGTGTGCCTTTAAGGCCTATTAGTGTTAATTAGAATTAAGTTTATATTTAAGGTCCTAGGCACTAGGACTTTATAGCATAGGTAGTGCTAGCTTATAGTATATTTATTACTTTTATAAATAGTATAGTTTAGTTTTAGGTACCTTAAGGAGATATACCTATCCTTTTAGCACTTATAGCACTAGATATTATTAAAGTCCCTATTATTAGGAGGTCTATAGTTATATTGCTCCTAGCTTACTGCTAGAGAGCGTAATCTTTATTGCTTATATCCTACTAAGGTTAATTATTCTTAATTACTTAAGGATCCTTTATTAGTAACTTTAGCTTTCCTACCTTAGCCCTAAAGGTAATTTTAGCTTTAGGGAAACTCTTAGCTTAGCATTTACTTCCTAGTAGTAAGGTTAAGGCTATTTAGAAATATATAAATTTAGAGTTATTCTAAGATAGCCTTAGAGAGCTTAGCCTTAACTTTACTTTATTTTTAAAAGAAGGTTTAGAATAATATTTAATTATTTTAATAAAGGTTTATTAGCACCCTAATAGCTTTTAAGCAGTATATATTCTTATTAATAGTTCCTATCTTAAGCTACTTTATAAATCCTATCTAAGTATACTCTCTAAAGTTTATAAAGCTATTAGTAGTAGTGTATTATATTTACTAGCGCTTTATATTATTAGTAAGGCAGCTACTAGCATACACTACCTTAGCAGCGTCCCTAAGGAATATATAAGGGTCTATAGTGAACGCTATATATAAGTCTAATAAAAAATTCTAGAGGCTTTTATAGGTATTGCCTCTATATATAAAAGCCTTAAGTTAGGCTTTTATAAGTCCTATATATATAAGGGGCGCTATAACTATAGGGTAAGTCTATAGCTTAGGGGTTAGAGTATAACTAATATTAGGGGTGCTAATAATGCTAAGCTTACTGCTTTTATAGTTTCTACTAAGGTTAACTTCCTTAAGGGACTTCTATAGTGCCTTAAGGTTCCTTCTTTTATTAGCTACTTAGGTAGCTTATAGTAACTAAGCTACTTCTTTAATTATTCTATTAAGGTCTATTTCTTTATTAGTGTTATTATTATTTATATAGGTAGGGTTAGGATTCCTAATCTTAGGGTGCCTTTTCTCTTTAATAGTGCCTAGTATATAGCTAGTATCTTATAAGGCTATAGTAAGGTTATAGCTAGTTAAATAGGTAACTTTTTTAGTAAACATTTTAATCTAGTTAATAGTTTACTATCCCTAAGGGAGAGAGAGATTTAGTTATTAAGGCTAGTTATAGGATATTACTTAGTGGAGTAAAGACTAAGATATAGAAGGTATACTATAATATAGCTACTAGGTAGGGGGTAGTGCTTAAAGGTATAAATCTCTACCCTATTATATAAATATACGCGTCCTCTCTTTTATATGCCCCCTTAGTGCGCTGCTAAGTTATAGCGAGGGCACTACGTGCCTTATTCCCTTGTGCCCTCGTTAGCACAACAAGCTAGTCCGCGCCCTTTAACTCTATGGTCGCCAACAGTGGGAAATGGCCATGACAAGTAAATTCTATTAACCTATAGCTATAGTTATTAGCTATATTTATAGTATATATAGGTATAGGCCTGCTAAGGAAAAGATTATTAAGCTTAAGAAATAGGTTACTTATTAAAATATAAGGGATATATATTCTTTCTTTAGTCTTACTACTTTCTACTATCTTTAAATACCCTATTTTGCTATAATTACGCTGCCCTTAGTGTATCTTCTATATAAGAACACTGCTTAGAAATAGGGTTTAGAATATAAAAAAGTAATAAGAAAAGTTATTAATACTATTATAACTGCTTTAACATTATAATTAATTAATATGTCTAACAGTTATAGTAATATTATACTTATAGTTAATGCTAGTAATATTAGTTAGGGTGCTGTATTATTATAAAAGGTTAATAATAAGCAACATCCTATATGGTTTAAAAGCAGTATATAGAATAACGCAGAAATTAAATATAATATAACTAAATAGAAATATTAGGCTCTACTCTATACCCTTTATAGGCTTTAAATTTACCTCTTTAGTATACTTTTTATCCTAAAGACTAATTTAATAGTTTTAAAGCATTAACTTTAGGGTGCTATTAATAATATCCCTAATGCTATTGTTACTTACTAGCTTAGCTATATCCTTCTATTTAACTTTAAGGTTTAATATATCCCTAAAAAGCAATATTTAGCTACTAATAAATTGTCTTAAAAAGGTTCTAGGCTATTTAATAACCTAAATAAGGTTATTAAGAAAGATATTAAGTAATTTATTAATTTATAGCTCTATACTAATTAACTTAGGGAGGTAAATACTACCTACTATACCCCTAAGTTATAGTAAATTATTTCTTACCTTATAACCTTAGATAAACTATTTAATTACTTAATAAAGAAGTTTAGGGCATTAAAAAGAAAGGCATTATATTTTTTTATTAATAGCGCTAAGCTTTATAAAAGACCTATAGGCCTTTTAAAGGGCCTAGCGCTTATTATTAATAACCTAAATAAATAGTAGTTTATTATTAAAAAGATTTACCTTTTAATAGCTTATAAGGGAATAGAAGTGGTTTACTAAGCAGTATAATAAAGGTACTACTAAAGAGGAATGTAGGATACTATATAGGAAATGCTATAATGCTATAAAGTCTACTAAATATTTACGCTATAGTGCTATTATAAGCTTACAATACCTATTGCTCTAGGCAACCTTATAAGTAAGATATATATTAATACTTAACACTTACTATCTAATTATAGGTATAAGTACCTTTTAAAAGCTTAATATAACCTTATAGAATAAAATAAAGCTAAACTAGTTTATACTGCTATAATAGAAGCTATTTACTGCTTTTTTAATACCCTAATTAGTAGATTTAAATTAATACTATTTATTATTTATAATAGAGGTTTAGAGATAAGAGAGAAGCTTAGCAATGCCCTAGCGTAACTTAGCATATAAGGTATATAGATCTCTAGCTATAACCCTAAATTAAATAGCTTTATTAAAGTAGGGTATTAGTCCTTAGCTTTTATACTTACTAAATTAAGTAGTTTAAATAGGAAATAGCTAAAGTATCTTAAATAAGCTTTTCTTACTAATTGCATTATAATTAGGTCCTCTTATAGTTAATTAGCCTTTTACCTTATCTATAAATAGAAACCTTTATTACCCCTTAAAGTAGAATTTCTAACCTAGTAACTTATTAACTAGGATAAAGTAACTATAGTATAGGACCTTTTTAAAGCTAGGATCTACATTCTTAACTAGAAGGACGCAGATATTATAGCTATATAGAAAAAGGTGCTTTAATTTTAATAATAGCTTGTAGCTAGGACTAATAAGAAATAAGCAGCCTTTATCTATAAGGAGTCTAATTAATTAGTTCTAAGGGATCTTATTTTAGTATATAATATGCATTATGCAATAGACATATCCTTAACTAGGAAATTAATAATAAGATAGAATAGCCCCTTTAAAGTCTATAATTAAGCACTAATTATAAAAGTGTATAGGCTTTAAACTTTAAATAGGATTATTCTTAATAAAATAGTTAATAGAGATTATATTAAGAAGTTTATTCCTAATAGCAATGGTTAGTAGACTTCCTTTACTAATAACTAGCTGTATTAACTAGCTAGTTATAGTATAACTTTAATAGACTTAGACAATAAACTTACAGCCCTACTTCTATTAAACACTAATTATAATATATCTAATTAAATAGTTTTCTAGCCTAATAAAACCCCTCTTTTAAGGGGTATCTTAAAAGATAAGGATTCTTTAAATAGGGAGGTAAGCGTACTACCTTAACAATATCCCTACTACTAAATTAAAGTATAGATACTAGGACTTACTAATAAATAATAACTTTAGTATTAGGTATATTGTCTTTCCCTTAATTATTAACCTATTAAACCTTCTCTATTCTTTCTTTATTATTTTTCTTCTTTCTTTTCCTTAATATATTTAATTTTACTTTATTATAGTCTTCTACTTCTTTTAGTAGCAAGGCACTACTTACCTTATTACCTAGAGAGAGGGAAGCGCTATAGTTTTTCCTTATTTTATTTAATCCCTTAGTTTTATTACTTATATTACACCTTATTAATTATTTAACTAGTTATTTTAGGAATTCTTTTACTTAAGGTTTAACCCTTTCTTTTTATATTTATTAGTGTTATAAAAAATAGTTTTATCTAAGGTTTTTATTGTTTTTCTTTCCTTTTTTCTATTACTCTTCTATTTAATTAAATAGTCTATTTACTTAACTCTAACCTAAGCTCCTCCCTACCTTAACTTCCCTCCCTTCCTTCCTAATAACCCTTTATATTTAGCTATACTTAATAAATAAATTTAGCTTATTTATTCCTTTAATATAGGGTAGGGGGAAGGCATATTAATAAGGATAATAGGTGCTATGTCTCTAGTTAAGCTACTAAAATTAAGCAATTTAGTATCTAGATATTCCTCCTCTATATTAATAGAAGCAGCCTCTTTCTTAAAAAAGGGAGTGAAGGGATAAGATTTACTAGCTTCTAAGCAATAGCCCTAAGCGCATGCCTACTCGCAATTCTTAGACTTTTAGATATAATTACTATATATACTATTATAGACCTTTCTAAAGGAAATATATCTATAATAAGGCGCGCTTACATGCTTACTAAAGGCTATAACTATCTTTAAATATATATTAATATAGGAAGAGCAGAATACTGCATTTATCTGCCCATACATCTATATAAGGAATAATAGCTTTTATTTAAGGCACTCTATAATAGCTATTATAAAGTATCCCTTAGGATGTATAAGCTCTATAGGGATAATAACATTACTATACTGCTTTCTAGTATAGGTAGGCCTCTAAAGCTTAGAATAAGTGCATAGAATATCTCTAAAAAGGTCTTCCTAAGGGTTTATAGCTCTAAAGAAATCTATAAAGTGCTTTAGCTATTTCTTAAGCTTTTTCTTTTAAAGGCTTATTAGTAAATATATAGGAACTCTACCCTTATTAATATTAATACTACTAAGTATAGAGATCTAGAAAAGATAATAGAACTTTTAGTTTATTAGTCCTATTCTATGCTATTTAATTAAATAGTTTATATACTATATAGGTTCTAATAGTTATATAGAAGATTTTACCTTTATTACACTAAGTAAGATTATTAGAGGAAGAGAGGGACTACTCTTTAAGCTTCTAAGTAATAATATTAATAATATTAAGAAGCTAAGAGTAAGGGTAATTAAGATAATCTATAATTAATAGTTTATAAAGACTACTAAGAAGAAGTTTAAAAGGAAAAAAGGAGCAAAAAAGAAGAGATATAAGGAAAAGAAGCTACACTTAAGGAAAGGAAGGGTTTTATATATAAGGCTAGTGCTGTAAATTACTACTTATAGGCTAATAGCTAGTAACTAATTAAATAGTCTACCTAGCAGCTAAGCTGCTTAAAGAATATTAACAAACTATATTATTATAATAAATATATAGCCCTACTCTGCTTCCTTATTCTCTTTCTTTTCTTTTTATTTATTTCTTTATAACCTAACCTCTTAAGCTTTCTCTTATATAAGTTATTAACACACTCCCTCTCTTCTACTATTATTATTGCTATTACCTATCTTATTTTATTGCTTAATATCTTATTATATTCCCTTATTTTTAGGCTTATAGCTTTTACTTTTTTATAAAAAAAGGATTATAAATTTTATTTTCTTACCTCTTCTATATATTAACTATTTAATTAGATAGTAAGATAGATAACTATATCCCCTAGCAGCATAGAATCCCTTAAAATATCCGTTATATTATGCCTAGTAAGGTGGATTATTTCTTACTATAGAGCTTACCTATCTTTATTACTCTAGCTAAATCCTATAGAAGGTTTAGTGCCTTTTACACTACTATAGAGGCTTTACTTATTAATACGCTACTTAATTAGATATTCTTAGCCTAGCCTACTATTTTCTAGCTAAGATTCCACTAGGTAGCCTTTATTATATACTTTAACCCTTATTAATTTAACCTAGATAACTTTATAAAAGTTAGGCTAATTAATAATAGTTAGACTAAATTAACTTAGATTAGTTATTTAAATAATGTTTATAGCCTTCTCTATACCCTTTTTACTAGCTATAGGCATAACTAGCTTAACTAGTTTACCCTTATTACTATAGGAAGGATTATTATATAAGGCCTTAAAAAACATATTATTATCCTCCCTCTTAAATTTTGTATTAATAATAAAAATATTATAATTAAAATATATAAGGATAAGACTTCTAGAATATACTATAGGCTTTTAAGTAATAACCTTATTAATATATAGTATAGTAGCTAATTAAATATATACCTACTTTATTAAGCTTAGTATAGTAAACGCTTAGTTAAAGGATTTATTTATTTTATAAATTATTAAACTGCTTTTATCTTTAATTACTATAAGGGATACTTATACTTTTATAACACTCTTCCTACTAACTATAAGGCTAGATTTAAAAAATTTATAAAAGGATTTAAATAAGTTCTATAGTAATTAAACTACTTATATTAATTTAGGGCTATTATAGTGCTAGGGCCTTTTTAAAGTAGCTTATATAAATACAGTTATACTTATTTTATATTCCTTATTTATACTCTCTAAAGCCTTTTTAGTGTTTATTTTATAGAGATTTTAAAGAAATAATAAGAAATAAAGATTTTAGTTAAAAACATTCTAAGGGTACACTTTTTTAAATAATAAGCTAACTGCTTTAAACTCCCCTTATACTAGTAGGTATTTATAAATAATATTCTTAATAACCCTCCTATATATAGCCTTAAAATAAAAAGAACTCTTTATGTTCTTATTAATATAGTAATAAATAAGTTAGGATATGCTATACTATTTAATTATAATAAAGGGTATTAATATACTTAGTTTAATGTTAGCTATTTTTATTAAATACCTAAGGGAAAATTCCTTCTCCCTTAGGTTTTTAGCTAAACTACTAGTAAAGGCTAGTCTTTATCTTTAGCACTTTCTGCTTAAAACTATAAGTTAAGCAATATTAAATATGTTATAATATATAATTCTACGTAAGTATAATTCTATAATATAAGGTTATAGGATTCTTACTAATTCATAACTCCTTTACTTTACTTTAAACCCTAAATTATTAATAGGATTATTCTTAGTTAATTAACTTATAGAAGGTAAGAGCTTAAAATAGTTATAACCCTTTAAAGAATAAGTTAGCCTTCTTTTTTACTACTTATTCTACCTTTACTATTTAATTAAAATATACTCTCTCTTCTTAGTTAGTTATTATTACTACCTTAAGTATTATAATATTTACTTTTACTATAGTTATTTCTTACTTCTAAATAAAGTAATAAGTTAATAGTACTTATACTTTTAGGAAAGCCTACCTAATCCCCTTAAGAGGCTTATAAGTAATATAAGTATAGTATATTATCTCTTAATGCTCTTATAGAAATCTCTATAATTTCTACTCCCTTATTTAGTAAGCTTTAAGAATAAAAAAAAGCCCTTTAATAGTAATATTAGGAGGAATTTATAAAAAGGGCTTAATAAGAACTAAATAATAATATTACTTAGTATATTTAAAAAGAGGCTAGAGTTAAGGCTATATTGCTTTAAAAGCTATATAATACTAATTATAGCAAATAGCTATAATTTAATTAATTTAATGGATTAAAAGCTGAGGAATAGAATCTAAATTATTATATACTTATAGTAGTAGTAAAAGATATTAGTTTTAAACCCACTACCTATACTACTATAATAGGTTTACTACTATAACTATATAATAAGAAAATTACTTAGTATAATATTTTAGCTTTTTCTCCTTCTTTTAATATATATTTATTAATTATCCCCTTAGAATTAGTTTATTATAAGGCTTAGAAGGAAATTATAACTAAAGTATAAGATATAGTTAAGGGGGATAAATAAGGTATAGATTCTTATATAGAAAGGGCTTAGTAATATTGTAATATAATTAATAGTTAACTAGTTATGCTAAAGAAAGTATATAGGACTTATAAAGTATAAGGAAATCTAATAATACTTAGATTATTAAAGAAGACTAAAGGTATAAGTTTAAACTAAGGGATGCTGTAAAACTATTTAATTATAAAATTCTTATTTTATTTAAGTTCTATTATTATTAGTTTTATTAGCTTACAGTGGTTTTTATATTATTATAAGCCTAGGGAGGTATTGTGTTATAGGAGAAGGGATTTAGTCTGCAGTTATTTAGAAGAAAGTATTATAGTAGCTAAAGGAGTAAAACCTTAGTATAGTATAGTTAAACTATTTAATTAAATAATATAAATAGGTTCTTAGCCCTTAAATAGTTAGAAAACTATTTATTTCCTATTTTTCTTTTTTAGGGTATAGGTATAGAAGCACTTATTGCTATAATACTATTAATTATTATAATCCTAGTTACTACTATAGTATAATTATCTATATTTTATTCTAAGGATATTATTATTTTAGTCTTTAATAACTTAAACTATCTAATTAGATAAAGAGCTATTTAATTATCCCTCTTCTGCATAGTCTTAATAACCTAGAGCCGAATCTGTGCACACAAGAAATCCGGAATACAACGGGGATAGCTTCGGTTGTGTGCATGCCCTTCACTTTTGGGTGTGTGGTGTGTGTTCTCTTTCCCCCCGTCACAGTAGATATTTAATTTGTTCTAATAGCCACTCTTCTCTGATTAGGTAATAAATCAGAATAAGGGTGCATGTGATATTTGGATCGGAATTTCCACACACATCGAATCGGGCATAACACTTTACTACTAGCTAAGTCTTAATATTTTAAAGTTTAAAACTACTTAGTTACTAGTCTAACTAAAGAGGTAATTATAGATTATTAGGTATAGTAAATTAAAGTAAAGTAATGCCTACTAACTAGGCTAAGGTATAACTAGGTAAAACTCTATAATTTTTTCTCCCTTTATTATTAAGGTATAGAAAATATTTATTATAAACCTACTAATTTTTAACTTTATAATCTCTATATAGGTATAGGCTATATAGTAATTTAACTAAAATAGCGTGCTACCTATACTAATAAACTATTTAACTAAATTAGTAATCCTTTAGTATTAAATATTAAGTTATAAGGTTATTAATAAAAGGTCCTTATAATATATAATTCCTACTATAATAAGTAATTAAAATATATCTTTATAGCTATAGGAGGCTAACTAAAGCTATAATATAACTACTCCTTTTAGTATAAAGAATATAATACTAAAATCTATATAAATTATATCTTTAAAGGGTTTTAAAAATTTTAAAGAATAGGAAATCTCTATAAAGATATATATCTATATTCTTAGCCTTACTAGCTACTTTAAAGGTATAATTCTATAGTTTTAAGAGACTAATAAAAAATATACCTTATTAATATATTTAGTATAGTAAACACTATCTATATATATATAGAAAAACATCCTTAGAGCGGGATAGGACTATAGAGGCTATATAACGGACCTTATATAGCTTATTTATAATAATTATAGCTTTTAAGCTAATATTATTATTATTAAGCTACTTAATAGCTTCTTTTAATTAAAAAGGTTAGAGTTCTTATTAATAAGGGCTTAGCTTAACTATTACTAAAATTTATAGTAAAGGATTAATAATATTATAACTTTACCTAATATTATATAGATTGCTTAGATACTTTAAGTAGTAAAGGGTACTATGCCTAATATTTATAATATATAGAAAATCTAAGGTTATAGTTCTAATAGTCTTAAGAAAGAGGAGATATTAAAATATCTTATATATAAATTAAATAAACTAGCTAAGAATTAGAAAGCTAGTTTCTTTATAAAAAGGTTTTTATAAGGAAAATAAGAAAAGAAAAGAGTAATAGAATTAATAACTCTTAAATATAGCTATATAATCTTAGCTAAACGCCCTTTATATATAAAAAATAGGTGCTAGAAGCTTTATCCTAAACTTTAACCTATATAGGTAAAGTTTGCCTAAAAAGGGAGCTTTATAAAGGCATTTATACTAAAAAGCACTGCTTCTTCTAATATTACTTAAGTAGGAAGTATATTTAGTAGCATAACTATAGGTATTAATAATAATTACACTACTACTACTAATTATAGTAAACTTATAAGGTATAACTATATTCTAGATATAGAATATAGCAATTACACCTTTAATTTAATAAAGTGGTTTATATACTTAAATACTAATGTAGAAGTTAAACTAATAACCGCTAGTAATAGTTAGCCCTTTACTATTAAAGGAATTAAAATAGTTAAATTACCTATTAAGGGAGGATATCTTAAGCTACTAAATGCCTAACTAGCCCTTAAAGTAGAAGTTAATATAATTTCCCTAGGTCTCCTCTATTAAGCTAGTATTATTATAAATAGGTCTATAGACTAACTAATTATAAAGTCCTTATTATAACTTATAGCTTCCTTTTACTAAGCTTCTAATATTATAGTGCTAAAGCTTTATACTAAAGAACCTTACTTTAACTTTATAGCGTTACCTACTAAGGCTATTATAAAAAATATAGAATATAGCCTTTTATATAAAAGACTTAGGCACACTAAAAAGGATTAAATAGTCTATATATATAAAGAAGCGGGTATATTAATTAATCTAATATCTTTAAGTAATTTTTACTATAAAGCTTACTATTTTACAAAAGCTAACTAAATTATTTATTAAGAACTATAACTTAACGTTAATACTTTTCTTAGGTATGTTTTTTAGGATTATATTATATATAAACTAAAGGGATTTAGCAGCAAGAACTACACTTTATATACTATTAATACTTTTATTTATTTTCACTAAGTTATTCTAACTGTAAGTTATAAGAATTTATAGAAAGCTATAGAGGTGTAGTAAATTGCTATAGAAAACACAAGTAGTGGATTTACTATAAAGTGCTTCTATACTAATAATGCTATAGAATTCCTAGGTAAAAAGTTTGCAAATTACTGCTATAAAAAAGGCATTATTTATTACACTAGGGCTCCTTACATTCCTACCTATTAAGGCCTTATTAAAAGGGCTAGAAGAACCCTTATAGATATAGCTTAAGCATTAATAATTAGTGCTAAGCTTCTTAATATCCTTTAGCCTTATACTATAAAGTATATAGCTAAGATTATAAATATTCTACTAATAAGTAGCACTTTTAGTGGAAAATTGCTATAATAAGCTCTCTTTAATAAAATTAAGCTTATTAATAACTTATTAATTAAGAATCTTTATATATAGAGGTATATTGCTTATATATAAATCCCTAATAAAAGATATATAAAGGCATAGAAAATATCCCCTAAAGTAAAAAAGGGGCGCCTTATAGGTATAGAAGGTAATAAATATTATTTATTTAAGGTTTAGCTACTTAAAGAAAGCTATATTATAAAGGCATAAGATATTTAATTTTAGGAAGACCCTATAATATCTTATAACTCTACTAATAAAACTAAATTTATTACTAAATTAGTTAATCTAACGTTTAAAGAAGAGAGTAGAAGGATTATTACTCTACCTTTTATAGATTTAGTGTATAAGGCTAACTCTCTACTATAAGATAGGATCTAATAATATATAACACAGTCTAGTACTATAAATGCCTTATAAGGTTATAATAACACTAAAAATATATTTAGGGGTAACCTTTTATTTAATTAAATATACTAAAGGTTAACTACTCCTCCTAGTAAACCCCCTTTATATTATTTCTTTAGTTTATTAAAAATAATATTAAAGAACCTACTAGAATTATAGTAAAAGAAGTAGCTTATTATATTTAAAAGATTTAAAGAACTAGTTATTAACCTTAATAGATATAAGACTAAGGCTCTTTTTAAGCCTATTCCCTTTATTAAAGATATAGAGATAACTAATGCGCTATATAATGCAAATTACACTAATATAAATAATATTATTATAATAGCTAAGTTATTAAAAGTAGTTACTAATAAAGTAACTCTTCTATTTTAAAAAGATAAGATATAATAAGTATTAAAGGACTATAGAGAGAGAATTATATACTCTTAAAGCTTAAAGTTTATTAACTAAGAATCCTTATCTTTCTAACCTAGTATATAATAGTTATTATATATAGGCATATATAAGGATTATTTATATATTATAATATATAGTTAAAAACGCGCTTTTTCTAATAGCTTTATAGAGCCTAAATAATTAAACCTTATATACTATAATAATAATGCTATTTATAACTTAAATAACTTTATAAACCCCTTGTATTATATAATAATAGTGTAAGCTATAAGCGTAGCTAATATAAAGATATATATACTATTAAATTAGTTTAAGGTATATAAGCTACCTAATTATTAGACCTTTTAATAGCTAGCTAAGATTAAAGAATTATAAAAAATATAATAAAAAGATAGTTAGTGTCTTATATATATACTTAAGAATGCTATTATTTTTAATAGCTAGTAGGTTTATACTATTAAATATTCTATTAATAAACTACCTTTTCTAAAGGCTTGCTAGGTTATTTATAGTAACTAACACTTTAAAGTCTTTAATGCTTAAGACCTCTATACTATAGTAGCATACTTAGTTTCTTTATATATTTTTTATATAATTATTGCTATTCTTAACCTTAAGTAGTAGTAATATAATATAGTTAATACCTTTTTAAATATAGAGGCTAAAACTAAGATCTTTATAAGGTAGCTTTATAGCTATAAGGATATATTAGGATAAGTATACTGCCTTAATTATATACTTTATAGTCTCCTAATATTCCCTTTTTAGTAGCTTAATAACATTTCTACTAAGCTCTTTAAGCATAGTTTTTAGCGCCTTTTTAGTAAGTTATATATTTTTACTTATAATAACTTTATTTTTCTTTTTTTTTATATTAATAATATTATTATAGCAGCTTCTTTAAATGCTATTATAGACTCTATACTTAATATATTAGAATTATAATATAAGCTTAAGCGCTTAGGGATAGTCTAGATATTCCTAGGTATATAATTTAAATAGGATTATAACTATTAGACTATTTTACTTTATTAGGAGAAGTATATTAATTTTATTTTTTAATAGTATAATATTTTAAGCCTAACCCCTACTTATATACCCTAGCTACCTAAGGTTAAGATTCCTTTTAATTAAAAAGACCTCTTAATAGTTAGAATTCTTAAGGACTAGTAATATAAAATTAGTTGCTTTAACTAGCTCTTAATATATATAAGACCTAATATTATATATATAGTAAATAAGCTTAGTATAGCGAATCTAGCCCTAAAGTAAATTTATATAGATCTAAAGAAGCACCTTTAGAGATATCTTTAAGGAATAAAGGATTTAGGGATTCTTCTTAGTAGTATTATTAATAATAGCACTATTAAACACTCTTTCTAAGTCTATAGCTATAGTAATGCCTCTTATAGCAATAACCTTAATATAAGGCAATCTATAGCTAGTTATATTATGCTAGTTAATAGCAGCGCTGTTCTTTAAGCTTTAAAGCAATAATCTATAGTTATATTAAGCACTATAAAAGCTAAATTCCTTAATCTTATACTTATAGCGCTCTTTATAACCTAGGTTTTATAGCTAATTAAAGACTTTAAATTTAGTTAAGTCTACCTATTATTACTATTTATAGATAATTAAAACGCTAAGGTAAATATACTAAATAAGAAGTATTATAGCTATATAAGGCATATTAATTTATAATATAAATAAATTATATAGAAAGCTTATAATAGCCTCTTTTACCTTAAGTAGGTTAGCACTAATTAAATAATTACTAATAGCTTTACTAAAGGTCTTAAGCATAAAAAACATAGTAACTTTATATATATACTCTAAATAACTTTAAAGTCTAAGCTTCCTTTTTATAGAAATTGCTAATTACGCTTTAATATTCTTTTCTTTTCTCTTTTCTATGCATTTTCTATATATTTTTTACTGCTTATATATTAGCTTTAGTTATAACTTATTAACCTTACTAAAAGCCTAATCTTTTATATATAAATTCCTTTAAATACCTTAACGCATCTAATATTTTCTATATCCTACTCCTTTGCAATTAAATATTATATATATTTAGTATAGGCTAGTTATTTAGCTATAGGGGTAGTGTTATATATTATAGGATCCCTAGGTTCCTCTTAGCCTAAGCTCTTTAGACCCCACAGACTACAATGCCCTAGTTTAGCCTTATATATCAGGCATCTAGCCAGATATGCCTATACCATACATTTTATGTGGTGTAAGCATTCCTAGATAGATCATCAATACATATCAGCTCCTTCTGGATGTAACAATTATGAATGTATGATGATTGATAGCCGTCCGCGTCGGATATTGAACGACCGGGCACGGCAGGTGGGCACATGTCAATGGCACAGACCGGGACGGTAAAAAAAAAAAAA
>SRPW01000291.1:0-26353 GCA_018360225.1 Claviceps pusilla | reverse complement strand
AAGGGGGTGTCTTACTATTAATTAACTTAATTACATATATATAACCTCCTAAGGCTAGGAGCTAGCCTATAAGTTCTTTTAAGAATATATCTATAAACTTAGTATATGCCTTTAGCAGCTTCTTTGCTACTAAGTTGCTACTTACTTACTTATTGTCTTTACCCTATATATCTAGCTAAGGTTCTCCTATATTGCCCCCTACTATTTATAGGCTCCTTCTATCTTTATTATTCTTTAATATCTCCCTAACCTATACTAAGGCTAGCACTAGCAATATAATTATATTCTTTCTTTTATAGTAAATTTACTTTAAGTACCTTATAAATATAAGGCATTCTTATATTATTAAATATCTCTAAGTCTTATTATTCTAAGATAGGATTTATAGCTTATAGATCTTTACCTAGTTAGTACCTAAGAGTAAGTCCTTCTATATATTAATAATATAGTAATAAACCTAATATATATTACTATAACCTATACTATTAATAATACTAACTAACTTATTTAATATACCTTTATACTTAAGCAAATTACCTAAGGCGCTAGCTAGTAATATAGTATCTGCTTCTATATTTGCCTAGTCTCCCTTATTTAATATTCTTAGGTAAATAACTAATCTTTCTACTCCTAAATTAAATAATGCCTTTATAGCTACCTAATAGTAATCCTACTATATAAACGCCTTTATCCTTATTTTATTATCTATCTCTTTATCTTTATTCTTATTAATAACTAGGGTATTTATTTTATAAGGGGTATTAGTTATAAAGGGAGCGCGCTTTTAAGGCCTATTAGCATTAATTAAAATTAAGTTTATATCTAAGGTCCTAGGCACTAGGACTTTATAGTATAGGCAGTACTAGCTTATAGTATACCTATTACTTTTATAAATAGTATAGTTTAGTTCTAGGCACCTTAGGGAGATATACCTATCCTTCTAGCACTTATAGCATTAAATATTATTAAAGTCCTTATTATTAGAAGGTCTATAATTATATTACTCTTAGCTTACTACTAAAGAGCATAATCTTTATTACTTATATCTTACTAAGGTTAATTATTCTTAATTACCTAGGGATCCTCTATTAGTAACTTTAGCTTTTCTACCTTAGCCTTAAAGGTAATTTTAGCTTTAAAGAAACTCTTAGCTTAATATCTACTTTCTAGTAATAAGGTTAAAGCTATTTAGAAATATATAAATTTAGAGTTATTCTAGAATAGCTTTAGGGAGCTTAGCTTTAACTTTACTTTATTTCTAAAAAAAGGTTTAGAATAATATTTAATTATCTTAGTAGAGGTTTATTAGTGCCTTAGTAGCTTCTAAGCAGTGTGTATTCTTATTAATAGTTTCTATTTTAAGCTACTTTATAAATTCTATCTAAGTATACTCTTTAAAGTTTATAAAGCTATTAGTAATAGTGTATTATATCTACTAATGCTTTGCATTATTAGTAAGGTAGCTACTAATATACACTACCTTAGCAGCATCCCTAAGGAATATATAAGGGTCTATAGTGAATACTATATATAAGTTTAATAAGAAATTCTAAAGGCTCTTATAGGTATTACCTCTATATATAGGAGCCTTAAGTTAGGCTTTTATAAGTCCTATATACATAAGAGGCGCTATAACTATAGGGTAAGTTTATAGCTTAGGGGTTAAAGTATAACTAATATTAAGGGTGCTAATAACACTAAGCTTACTACTTTTATAGTTTCTACTAAAGTTAACTTCCTTAAAGGACTTCTATAGTGCCTTAAGGTTCCTTCTCTTATTAGCTACTTAGGTAGCTTATAGTAACTAAGCTACTTCTTTAATTATTCTATTAAGGTCTATTTCTTTATTAGTATTATTATTATTTATATAGGTAGGGTTAGGATTTCTAATCTTAGGGTGCCCCTTTTCTTTAATAATGCCTAGTATATAGCTAGCATCTTATAAGGCTATAGTAAGGTTATAGCTAGTTAAATAAGTAACTCTTTTAGTAGATATTTTAGTCTAGTTAATAGTCCACTATCCCTAAGGGAGAGAGAGATTTAGTTATTAAGGCTAGTAATAGGATATTGCTTAGTAGAGTAAAGACTAAGATATAGAAGGTATACTACAATATAGCTACTAGGTAGGGGGTAGTGCTTAAAGGTATAAATCTCTACCCTATTATATAAATATGCGCGCCCTCTCTTTTATGTGCACCCTTAGCGCGCTGCTAAGTCGTAGCAAGGGCACTACGTGCCTCATTCCCTTATGCCCTCGCTAGCACAACAAGCTAGTCCGCGCCCTTTGACTCTATGGTCACCAACAGTGGGAAATGGCCATGACATAGTTAGTCCCTTTACCCTTAACTTCCTATACTATATAAAAGTAAAAGAGGCGTTAGTTTCTATGCTTTTTTTTATTAAAAGTTATGAATTTAAACATACCTTTTGCTAATAGTGTGTTAATCTTAGCTTAGTTTAACTTCTTAAAGGGTTTATCTTTTATAGTAATTTTACCTTGCCTTCTAAGGTCTACTATAAGCTAGGCATTATTCTTTTTCTTTACTATAATAAAAGCTATAGTAGTAGCCTAATATCTTAGAGTTACTAGTTTCTCCCTTTTATTATTAAATTCCTCCTCTTTCTCCCCTATATACCACTCCTTTTTAACCCCTTCTCTCTCTATACTTTTATCCCTATTCTTCTCTTTCTCCCTATAGTTAGTAGCCTTCCTTATTACTTTTAAGCCCTTCTCTAAAGGGAAGGGTAAACTATACTTTAAGCTACTAATATATACACTAGGGCTATTATAGGTAGTAATAATAAATTTACCTAGCACTATTAATCCCTCTAGCACTGCCCCTCCCTCTAAATTCCCCTAGTATTATTACCCTTTTATTATCCTTCTCTTATATACCTTTCTTTTAGTGCTAGCTCCTCCTCTTTCCTTTAGTATATTATAAGGGGTAGTAATAAATTTATTTTTATAAGAAAGCTCCCTTAAAGAGTACTCCCTCTCTCTAGTCTAGCCCCTCTTTTTTACTTTAGCTAGAGATATTCTAAATTCCCCTTATATTGCTAAATTCCTTAGCACATTATCCCTATATTCCTCCTCTTTAGTGCCTCTCTTTCTAATAAATCCTTTATAGAAACTAATAGAATCCCCCTTTAAATACCCACTACTATAGAAGGTAGTAGGGGACTACCTTAGTAGCTTATTAACTAGAAAGGCAATAGGGTGCTTCCTTAGTTAGCCCTATAGCCTTTAGCTTATTTTCCTTAGCCCTCTAGCTTATAGGTATAGTGCTACCTTTTTATAGTCCTTAGTATAGGAAAAACGCTTTCTTAGGTATCCTAGGCCTTAATAATAGGTTTAAAGGGTCTCTTTATTCTCTATAGTTACTTTATAAATGCTATATAGCTTCTCTTCCTCTTTCTTTATAATGCCTAGAGTATAGTTAGGTATTTTAGTATATATATATAGTTTTATAATAGTGCTATAAAACCTTACTATATTATTAAGCATTTCTACTATATATATTTCACTATTAATATCTAAAAGCTTATAGGGGCTATACTAGCTACCTTTTTTATACTAAACGTAAACCTTTAACTATAGCATTAGTTAGTAGGTTAGTCCTATATTAGGTTTATAATAGGTATAAAGAGTATTAGTAACTTATTGTCTTATAAGGTATTTCTAGGCTTTGTTAGTAGCCTTATAGAGGACTATAGCTTTTTTAGTAACTAAGAAGCTTAGGGGTAATTTATTTATTAGGTATAGATACACACTAAACATAAGTAGGGTAGGAATAAGGCTATTAGGCCTAGTAGAGTTATTAATAGCTTTAATAGCTATTTAGAGTTATTATAGAGGGGTAAGGATATTGCTAACCTTACTTTTAATAATATTATACACTCTTCTTAGTAGGGCGTAATACCTTTTAATTTTATTAATGCTTTAGTAGGCTTTTATAGGCACTTTATTTATATTAATAGCTAGAAAGTATGCTAAATGCTTAAACTTAGTGGATACAAAATTCTTTCTAGTATTATAGATAATCTAGTTAAGTAGGCTAAGATATATATTAATCCAGTATTCTTTAAGGGTATTCTATATATTATAAGCCTTCTATTTCTATAGCTTAAGGAATCTAGCTACTTAGAATATAGTTACTATATTAATAATATATAGAATAGGCTAGTTATTAATCTAAAGGATATTAATAAAAATCTTATAGTTAAAGTTAATATTATCCTTAAGGGAAAACTTAAATTAGCCTAGGGCTTTACTATTTATTTAGTAATAGTGGCATTCCTTTATAAGTTTCTATATTAGCTTAATATAAGCCTCCTTACTAGCATGCTTTAAGAGCTTTATAAGCCTATTAATAGAGGGGTAGCTAAATCTCTAGTAAAGTTAACGAATTTTAGTCTTAAAAAGGTAAAATATAGTAGCTTCTTTAGCTTTAAAAGTCCACTAAAGATATCCCTATTTCCTTATAATAGGAACTCTCTTTTAGCCCTAAATTAACATATTTTAAAGGTTATTAAGCTTTATACCTATTTTATCTATATCTAATATATAGAATAGGAATAGGGTTAATATATTAAAAATATAAAAAGCAATGTTACTAAAGACTATAGAAACCTAAAGAATTCTATAGAAAGTTACTAAGCTAGCACTAAATATAATATTATATAGCTAGGCCTCTTTAATTTAAAGGTAAGGCATTAGTCTAATAAGGGCCTTAACCTAAGCAATTCTAGCAGTTAAGATTCCAGTTGCACTAATATCTAGGAGGATACTATAAAAGACCTCTTCTATGTATCTCTCTTTTAAGATAAAGCATTAGTGGTTATTAGATATAATAGAGGTTTAGAAGTCCTTGCTAGATATTCTATATATAAATACCTAGTCCTTAAGGATTCTAGATAGGGATATTCTATACTCCTTTAAAGGGTTTTTATTAATATTATTATTAGTTAGTAAAGTTAGAGCAGTTAGGAAGAACTAAGTATATGTGATTTAGAGAGGATTGGCCCTTTACTTATATATTCTAAATATAAAAAACGCATTTATAAATTCCTATACATAGTCCCTAGTATTATTATTATTATTTATAAAGCTTTTATTATTATTATCTTCCTTAGAAGGACCTTTAAAAGCCTATAAGAAGGCAACGAATTTCTTATTAGTTAAAGGGTTTTTATGCTTACTACTTTTCCACTACTTCTCTTTTACCTTTTACTGCTTATATTAAGGATAGTTTATAGACTAGCACCCTTATTTGCTATAAATAAAGCATTTCTATAGAAAGGGGGAAGAATATAGAGGTTTCCTACAATTTAGGGCTCTAGATTGTGAAGTTGCTATGGCTCTTCTATATCTTCTATCTATAAATAGCGTTTCATTACTTACAGAAGAGTTATTGCTTTCTATTATTTATTATATAAAGGTAATAGCCTCTTTAATATAAAAGCATTTCCTAAGGTTACCTATAACCCCTTTATAGGTTAGTAAGTAACTATAGAGGGCATTGCAGCACTTAGAAACACTGCTAATAGAAGTAAGGAGTTACTAACAAAGCTGTATGTTAACTATGGAAGAGTTAAAGAGACTATAATAGATTTTCTTAAGGTTTTTAATAAAAATGTCTAAGTATTGCAGCTTAGTCTTATTAAGGTTATTATTAATAACCTTCTAGAGGGTTATAGTATTCCACTTAATTTTATAAAAGTGTTAGTTACTCTTAGTTTTAAAGTTATCCTTTATATAGGTAATAAGCTTATTAAAGGAGAGTCTTTTATAGGCTAACTTATCTAAATAGTATATAAAAGCATTCTCTACTAATATAATTAGAAAGGTATAGTTCTAGATTTCTAAAGGGATATTATTATAAATATACCTATCCTAAAAGATATTTACCTTTAGGGTAAGAAAATTATATATTTTCCTAGTGTATTTATCCTCTTTTATGTATGCCTTTATTAATTCTTCTAGAATTTATTGTATTTAGTTATCTAGAATTCCACTAGGGTTATTATTATATATTAGATTCTAATAGACCTAGTTAGGTGGATTTTTATAGAAAGTCTTAGGATTCTTCTTAGAGAAATCCCTTTATTAGCTAAATTAGTTAATAAATATATAAATAAGGAAATTAGGGTTAGGCTAAGATAGGGGATAAGAAGGTTATTAAGGGGGTCTATAAGAGTTATTATTTAGGTTTAAAGGTATTAAGGGAGGATAATAACCTATATTTAAGGGAGGATTCTATATAAACTAGTATAGTTAGCCTAGTTATAGGTAAGGCTAGGGTATTAGAAGCTTTAGATAATAAGGGGAAGTCTTAGCCTTAGCGGAGGGGAATATATTCTTAAGTTATTAATCTATATATTTAAGTAACTTAAAGAGAGAAAGGGGAATTAAAGGTTAAATTCTCTTAATAAATAGAACCCTATTTTCTTATAGGAAGTCCTAGAAACCGCTTTAAAGATATATGCTTATCTTCTAAAAGTGTAAGATATTCTAGTCTTAAAAGTCTTTCTAAAAGTTATTAATAAGTTCTTTTCTAATCCATTCCTATAACTTATAGTAGTTAATAATATATACAATTTAGTTATTAAGGACTAGTATTATTGCATTACTAAGGTTAGGGTTTTTATAGGCTTCTTCCTATTCTAATAAAATAGCACTATTAAACAGGCAAAGTCACTTTAAAAGAGAGTCTTTTAATAGGTAAACTAAGCTAGTAACTAATAGTGCTTTATTATTATTATAAGTCCTTTCCTGCATTTCTTATTAAATAGCTTCGTTAGGAGTTAGTAAAGCTATAGTTGTTTCTTTAGTAGCTTTAGCAGCTAAATCTTTAAAGGTAACCCTTCTATTTATTTCTAAGGAAGGTTTCTACCTTTAAAATATAGTTTCCTATAATAAACAGGATAAATACTAGCGTCTACTTAATAGTAAGGGCTTTCTCTATTAAAGTTTAACTCTACTAGTTATAGCAGAGTTTTCTTCCTTAGCATAGTAATAGGGGTCTTAAATACCTTAAAAGCTATCTCTTCTTTATAGTTAATCCTAGCAAATCTATAGTTATTACTAACCACTAATTAGTGTTAGAAATAACATATAAAGGGAAAACAAATACTAAAATATATATATAATAAAAATAATGTAAAAAGTATAGTTCTTAATTATCTATCTTCTAGCTAAGAGCTAAGCTTGTGAAGTGAGGAAAAAGGTGGTGTTGTGGCCACGCGTGCGGTCAGCAGTGCAGCCAATCAGACCGCGTGCATCGTTGTGGCGGACCCACCCGGTCGCCCACACACGCTGCACCCGGCGTTTTGCCTGCACCGAGGTTTTGCCGTTGAGAGCAATTCCAACATAAATAGAACGAATATTATTTCTTTTCAGTGGTCAACATGGGCGGCACCCCCCCTCCACGACTCTATAAGACCTCCCTCCCTGTACCTTAGGGAGGTCCAGAGGCAAGAGATCGTGCTTGGTTTGGACCCCCCTCTGGCGGTTCCAAGGCCTCTGCCCGGCAGCAATGGATGTCTTCGTGAGTTTTTACGAGTATTTTGTGCATAAAAAGACGAAGCTAAAGCGTTAATTTTCAGGGAGACTTGGGCTGTCGAGGCAGGGGCCCAGGCCGAGCCTCAGCAAGCCCTTGGGGAGGTGCAGAGGCACGAAATAGTGCTGGCTTTGGGCACCCCGTGCCGTTGGATCGGGGGTCCTTTGTTGTATTACTCGGTGCTGTTTTTGTGTATGCAAAGCTGATTAATAAAGAAGTCGGCGATTCACATAGATAAAAAAATCGCCTTTTTTGGGCTAGCTTATCTCCTTGGTGTCGAGAAGGCTACATTTCCTTACCTATCCACACTTATACTAGATCCTTATGGCTGCCCGAATTTATCGGCATCATAGAGGCAGGCAAAGCGTCGAATACCTTAAGCTAAAAATAAATCCCCTTTCATTAATGTATATAATTTTCCTCTTTTCATGACCTCCTTCGCTAGCTGTTTTTTCCTTTTTTATTACCTTCTTTGCTAGCAGTGTTTTTTTTTCTAAAGCACTGCTATAAGCAAGTAGCTAGCCACCCCCCCATTGGGAGTATTGTGAAGGATTTTTTTTTTTTGTTTCTCTGCACTGTCACGCGGTTTTCCAAAAGTCAAAAGAAGATTGTTGGTAGTACTTCCGTAACAACTTTTGTTAAAGCAAAACCACAAAACTACTGACAAAAGAGCTAATTTGCCCGTTAGGCAAGGGGTATGAAAAGAAAGACAGAACTAAGCTGAAGAGCGGTGATCTGTAGCCATCAAGATAATAATGACAGCGATAAATACAAAAGAAAAGACAAAACACATTAAAATGCCCTCATTCCTTTTCATCCAGCTCGGACGGTCGTCACCTGAGCTGCCAGCATCATCATTTTCTTCCGCCCAACCCCAAGTTACGCTGATCGAAAATCTCTTCTGAGGCTTTTCCTTCTGCTTCGCCTTCATGTTTTGATCATTCTGCTGCTTCGTCGCCTCTGTATTCGGCCACGGCCACCACCCTTGCATGGGCATGTCGTCGAAAATAGTGTTGTAGTTATTCTCTGGCGACACACAATCAAAGTTGTACACAAGGTTCTGTCCAACCTTGGCTCGCGCGAATCGAATGTTTCGGATGGAGAGACCATCGACGCGAAAGTGGGAGAGCTCCTTGATGCCACGTGAATATATGATGAGGAAGCCTTTCCACTGTGGGTTCTCTTGATCAAGATCTCGCAGAACGAATTGACGGTAGTGTGTCCATCCCAGACTTTTAGTGTACGGTGTCATTTCTGGTCCTCCTTCATCAGCGATCACGGAGCCGCGAGGATCCACGTTCTTCGAGGAAAAATATAGGCCGTGTTCCATCATGTGCGAAACATCGTGGACGTAGAGGGTCAGCACCCCGTACCAGGGTTCACGTTTGGCGACACACTGGTGCCACTCAGGGGGTCCAGCTCTCCATTCACTCGTCTCTGGATGTTTGAACAGTTCAAATTGGATAAAGCCTCCTCTGAACTGTGAGACATCTCCAACGGGCCGTTCTGAAACCTTGGGTTCGGAAGCAGGGTACGGGGGTGGCGAGGAGGAAGAAGCGGCATCTGAAGAGGATGCCGTCACTTCGTGTCCAGTTGTGGAATGTGCCTCAGTAGTTTCGGCCATTTTCATGGTAGTAAGTAGGTGATTTCCAAAGCTTTGTTATTGCGTTGCAGCAAGCCTTGGATCAAATGTTTTTTTTTTTTCGTGGTGACTGAAGCCGTGTTTGTTTGAGTCAGAATTTGGACTTGAGATGATGGAGAGCGGAATGGGAATGAAGAGAAGAGGGACACGTGTTTGTATAAATGCTCAAATGGAAAGAATAGCTTTTCCTGCCTTCGCACTAAGTTTCATTGTTGGGCAACTTTAACTTTCCACCATCGCACCTGTTGGTGGTCGTGGCGCTCCAGTCAAGGCTAATTCATCGAAATCCTGAGATGCGAGGACCTCTAGATTGTGCACTGTGATGAGTCATGACATACCACTTTCACCTACTGGTCCCTTGGTATGCTGGACTCAGAATGTCGCTCACAGTGAGTGCCGTTGCTGCTGTCAAAAAAAAAAAAAAATAGACAGTACAGACCAAACCACGACAGGTGTTCCTTCCCAAAGCACGCAAGCATGGGGCTTATTCTTCTGTCACTTCCCTTGGCGTAAGGTGCAACACATTCAACGATTTACTTGCCTACTGGTCGCTTACTATACGAGACTTAGAATGTCGCTTAAAGTGAGTGCCGTTGCTCCTGCCAAAAAAAATAAAATAAAAAATAGACAGTGCAGGCCAAACCACGGTAGGTCCTTCCCAAACCTTCCCAAAGCACGCAGGCATGGAGCCCATCTCAAGTTTCTCCTTATTTATGTTTACACTTCCTCCATTTCCTCCATTTTCATCATCACCATCGTCATCGTCATCATCATCATCATCATCACCATCATCATCACCATCACCATCACCATCACCATCACCATCACCATCACCATCATCATCATCATCATCATCATCAGAAGCAGCGGCAGCAGCAGCAACATCAACAGCAGCAGCAGCAGCAGCAGTAGAAGCAGCAGCAGCAGCAGCAGCAGCAGCAGCAGCAGCAACATCAACAGCAGCAGCAGCAGTAGAAGCAGCAGCAACAACAGCAGCAGCATCAGCAGCAACAGCAACAGCAACAGCAACAGCAACAGCACCAGCAACAGCAGCAGCAATGGCAGCACCAGCACCAGCAACGCCAACCATGTCAAGTTGGTAAGTTTGCCCGCTTTTTTTCACGCTATCATCACACGCCTGCGGGAATGCTCAGCTTCTTTTTATATATATAATAACTAATATGAATAGGATGAATAGTGCTTCTATTCGGTGGTCAAAATGGGCGGGGCCCCCCCTCCACGACTCTGTAAGTCCTCCCTCCCTGGACCTCAGGGAGGTCCAGAGGCATGAGATCGTGGTAGGTTTAGACCCCACGTACCTCTGGATCGTGGGGATATTCGTTGCAGTGCTTGCCGCTGTGTTTGTTTATGCTAAGCTGATCAAATAATTAATTAAGCGATATTTACAGCGATAAAACAAATTGCCTTTGATTAATTCATGTGATTGATTGCCTTTGAAGCGCAGCTCCCCTCTTTGTATCTTTAAAGTGAGGCTGTCGGTAGAATCAATGCAGAAGTCCATGTGTAGATGTATACACGAATCGGTGTATGAATTCTACACTCGATTGTAGATATGTTTGTGTATCAGTCGTGACTTGGATTTTGAATCGGTTTGTAAATCCGTGCAAAAATTCCAGTCGAAATCTGAATAAATATCCATATACGAATCCATATACGAATCCATACATGGACGACCGAAAATCCATATAAAAGTCTGACTAAAAATCCACACTAAAATCCAACCAAGGGTCCATATAAAATCCACACACGTCCAAACGAAAGTCTATATAAGAAAATAAACAAAAGCCTAGATAATAAGACTCCAAATAAAATTCTTTGCGAGAATTCAGATCAAAGTCCACACAAAAATCCATACATGAATTCATATATACTCTACATACAATGTACATAATCTACACAATCTAGATGATTGACATATGTACGATCTACACACAACTACATATATCTACGAAACCAATACATCTAAACCATCCCCAAACACACCCTTGCCACCAACCCCAAATACAACCACGTATAGACAACAAAGGACCGCCATGACGAGTCCATCATCACACTGCCGCCTGTCAAACGATTTCCCGCAATGGACCTCACCGAGGGATCCATCCTCATTGTAAAAATTATGTGCCAGATTTTGCTTGTGGCGATGAGCCCCTACGGAAAGGACGAACCCTGAACGGAACTTTCAGTCGCAGTGTTTTGGTCGTAAATTCAACGTCCAACTGGGTCGACTGCGCCGGCCTTGAAGCATCCAGGGCCACACCCATCTACTTGACATGATCTGCTGCACGGCAAGAAAAATGTATACCCCTGCAGCTGCAGCAGGCAGCCGTACTGATACATATCGATACATACAGACGCGAAAAGCTCTTAAAAGATACATGGGCACCTCTGTCCTCCACTCTCTCACCCTCTCACCCCATCACCTCTAGAATAAATCTCAGAACGCTCGAAT
Organism: Claviceps pusilla; assembly: GCA_018360225.1. Lineage (NCBI taxonomy): Eukaryota > Fungi > Ascomycota > Sordariomycetes > Hypocreales > Clavicipitaceae > Claviceps > Claviceps pusilla. The sequence continues at coordinate 14,679 of SRPW01000291.1, read as the reverse complement.
CGCCAATCGCAGGTATCATTTCTAATGCACCCATATCCCATGCCCGGAACGCCTAGATATAACATGAATTTTTTGTTATACCGCCCAAACAAGAAGAACCCCAAAAAAGGAAAAGAAAAAATAAATAAATCACTAAAGAAACAAGAAAGAAATTGGAACCTGCTTTTTCTGCTAGTGCCGGGAAAGAGGAGAGAGGAGATTATCCAAGTCAGTGGCACATTCGTATTCACACTCATCCAATGCTCGTCCTCGTCTTCACGCTGTTGACGACGATGTTGGCTTCAGAAGCATCCCAACATCATTGAATCGCACGTTATTCATCGCTGCCGGAGGCCCGCCTCGATCTATTCGGCCCCATCCAGCACCCCAGACCGGCAATTGCGGTTGCTGGACGGCACCATTCCGTGACGGTGGACCGACATCCGATGACGTGGCTGATGCGCGGTTACGTAGCGCGTATTCGTTGGAATCATGACTCTCTTTTCGTGTCTTCCGGCTTCTTCTCCAAGACTTGAATCTGGGTTGACGGGCATTCTCCGCCGTCATCTCTGGTGAAGTCGAAATGCCAAACCCGGCAGCAGAAGACCTGCTCTTTCCAAACCGACCATGGTGAGCACGAGGGTATGCAAAGCCCGCCGCTTGCCCGCCGTGAAAAGGATTCCAGGCGTGCAGGCGAGGGGACCCAAGACTGAGGCTCCCGTTGCAACCGGCATTGTAACTCGTCCGGGATTCACCTGACAGTTCCTCGAGGGTGACTCCTTTTGTCTCGGGAATGAGAAGAGAGACCAGCGTCCCAAGTAACATAAAGAGGGCGAGCAGCTTGAGAAGTCGATCCAGATGCGGCGAGCACGCATTTCCGACGCACCCTTCGACCTTGCCGTCCTTTAAGATTGGGATGCTGATGACTTGAGCAATGATGGCGCCGATTTTACCCATGGCTGCCGAGACGCCGTGTCCGGTTGATCGATAGCGCGTGGGAAAGCATTCACCAGGAACGACAAAAGTCGTCGTGTTAGGCCCGGCGTTGAAGAGGAATTGCCCGATGATGTACAGAGCCAGCATTGTGCCTTCACCCAGATGGCCGAGCCTGAATCCAAGAACACTAAATACAATGGTGAGCAGGAGGAAACCAAAGACTTGGAGTGGCTTGCGGCCGACCGTGTCAATGGTGAAGATTGCCGTCCAATACCCAGGAAGAGAACCTGCCGCAGTGAGAATGATTGTGCCCACTGCGTTGTTCCATAGCTTATGATACATGTTGCTACCGTGACCGTAGCCAATAGCATGAAGTACAACGCCTTGGTTGAGGCCGAGGCCATAGAATGCCAGGTCCTGGTTAGGATGTTAGTGTTGAGACGGGCAAACATGAAGCGCGCCAATTCTCCATGAATCCATTCTTTTTCTTCTTCTTCTTCTTTTTCTTCTTCTTCTTCTTCTTTTCCTGTGTTATTTTTACTCCGTCATTTCTTCCCTCTCCCCATTCTACTTCCTCTCTGATTGCATTTTGTTCTTGGATACATACCAGGAAGAACCAAGACATGGTTGTGCCGATCAAGACCTTGAAATTCCCCCACTCTCGAAAATAGGCAAAAACATCAGGCCAGGACGCTTCAGGGACATCGAGAGAGCTTTCGGAAACCTTGGATCTCGAGTGGCGGCGGCTGCTGTCCAACTCGCTCGTGGACTTGCTGGCCACGTAGGCTTTGATGTCGGCATCGGCCTTTTCAACGTCATGCTGCACGTCAAATGTGTACCTCGGAGTTTCCGGAATGGTGATTCGGTAGTAAAGCGCAAGACAGGCAGGAAAAGCACCAACTCCAACTATAATCCTCCAAGCCCGGTCTGCGGCTACCTGGCAGGCGTCGTCGCAACTTGCTTCGTTGGGAATATCGACAAAGGAGGATTTGAAAGCCACGGTGGTGATGAGAGCGACCACGGCAGCCAGGAGCTGGCCGAGCCCTTGCATGGAGAAAACAGCCGACATCATGGCGCCGCGCCATCGGGTGGGAGCAAACTCGGATGTGATGACGCTGGAAAGGGGATAGTCGCCCCCGATACCGATGCCCTACACAGACGTTCTTAGACACCTTTTTTCCCATTGCAGTATGCTATCGGTGACGTGAAAAGATCGTGACGTGAACAGGGGGGAAAGCCGCCTACCATAAGGACTCGCCAGAATATTAAAATGCCGGCAGAATTGATGGTAGGACTGGAAGAGGCCAAAGCACAGCTGAATGTGCCAAAGATGATGATGGCTAGCTCAATGCCATACATGCGTCGACGGCCCACGGTACTAAGAGTCGGGTTGGTCAGCAGCCAGGAGAGAAGAAGGATGAGCTGCGTGGTGCGATGTGCACATACTCGGCAAGCCAACCAAAAACGACCATACCGGCCACGATTCCGGCAGTTGTCGACGCCTTGAGCGCCTGAGTGGTGGTGTCGGGCAAAAGACCGTTATTTCCACCGAAGCCGTTTCTGACACGATCATCAGACCAGAAGACCATTCCAAGAAGTGTGGTTATGAGGTTGATTGAGAATATGTCGTAAGAATCGAGAAGAAAGCCAACTCCAGCAACCAGCACGGCTCTGATGTCTGGGAACGAGTCAGTTTTAAGGAAAGGGGGTGGGGGGAGAATAAAAAAAAAGGAGAGAGAGAGAGGGGGGGGGGGATGTGAAAACAAAGTCGTCACGAAAGCAATGGGCTTCATTGACATACGGTACAAGCCAAAAGGGACCTTGTCTATTTCAGACAAGGCCAGTCTCCGGCGAAGATTGGGATCTGAAATGTACGAATAGTCATTGTAAAAATTGTGGAATGCCCGGTTCCCGCCAAAGGTAAGTTCGTGACCGGGACGAGCCAGAGGGGGAGGAAGCATTTGGTCTACAGATGAGGCAGCCATGGTGTTCGGGGGTCGAAGACGCATCAACGACGTAGGCTGCCTAGTCTCCAGAGAAAATACATGGAAGAGGTCGTCACAGACTGATGCCGTCGATGGGTGCAAGGTCAAGAACCAAGATTCTGGGGTGATTGGCGCAGAGGACAAGGCTGAAGAGCAAAGGTTCGCAGATACACTTCCATGTGTGGTTCTGTGCACAGCCTTCTAGGAGCATGGGATTTTGGTACGCGAGACCGGAATGCCTACAGATGATGTCTGGTGCCGTCTCTGCTCCTATTCTCGCTCCTATTCTCGCTCCTATTCTTCCGCTCCGGCTCCTAGGCTTCGATGGGCAGCTTCCGACAACCGGACAGGGAAGAGAGGCAGGCGATTTGTTTTTCTGATGAATCAAGTATGTGAGGGCCGAGTCCGTCCAATCCAGCAACAAGGCGAGCAACAGGTGAGCAACGAATGAGCAACGAAGGGGGATGGCGGCAGTGGTGGTGGTGGTTGTGGTGATTGCGGCCGTGGCTTAGCTGTCGATTCTCCAAGTTGCATCAACCAGCGTTGCGAGGGGCTAAAACAAGAAGAGAGCCGGTCGTCCGATTGTCCTGTTGCCGGAACGAAAAGAAAACAAGAAGGTCTCCCATGAGAGATGGGAACGGAAATGGGGTGGAAGGGGGATAACCGATAAACGGGTCCAAATTGCTGTGTAGATTATGTAGATACGGCAGCAGGTCAAGGCTCTGGGTTTCGCATCAGTCCAACGAAGACGTTTCGCTGAGTGTGGGCCACGAGTCGGGACAAGTGGAGCGAGAGGAGGAGATATGGAGGAAGTGAGGAGATGGGAACGAGAATGTGGTCAACCTGGTGGACCAACTCTTGATAGGTCGGGAGGGCAGCTGCAGCGAAGCAAAGGAAGGTGCGGCGAAGGAAACATGGGGGGTGGGGTCTGGGTCAGTGATGGTCAGTGGTGGTCAGTGGTCACTTCTGGTGCATGTGCGTCGATAGAAAACGCCGATGCATCGTCATTGGTGCTGTCGTGCTTCCCGACCCACACCTGAAGGAAACGCCATCCTACTTAGTACGTACCTACCTGGTCGGCAGCTGGGTGGAGGAGCGGAGCAGAACAGCCTGTAATATTTGCTTGGGGCTTTGTCTCCGTCGTCGACGCCATAAAATGACTTGGGGGCAGGTGTCACAAGCCGAGTGTCCACTGTCCACACTGTGCAAGTACATGTACAGCCTGGTTCTTTCTTTCTTTCTTTCTTTTTTTTTTTTTTGCAAAGCGGACAAGATGACGACCACGAACTTGCGGCTTAGCGGGTTTGTCCGCATCGTCTTGGTTGTCTAAAATCGCCGTGCTGTTGTCTGGTGGGAAAAAAGGAAAAACCTTCACTTTTTGACTGCCCGGCCAAACGAATGGTGGTGACCACAAGGGGGGGGGGGGGGGGGGGGCGGGGCGATTGGTACGGGCTTTGCGTCGATAGTTTGTTCGTCCTAGATGCAAGATCATGGACGTGCATGCATACCTAAGTAGGTACCTAGTATTTATGTACATACCAGGTATGTATGTACAGTATGTGCTGGCAGATGCCAAGGAGAATGACACAATGGAATAATAAAATAATACCATATACCATTCCATGTTCATGTCCAAACAAACAAAGGCTTGTGGCAGGGCAGTCGAGCAATTGCTGACCATTGCCTCCCGGTCGCATGCAGCAGCATGCTTATTGAGGGCAATGCATGCATGTGGCGATGATACCAGAAGAGGCCAGCGAAAACCAGCAAGAGACTTGCAGAGAACTCCGGACGTCATGTCTCGCAGCAACAACCGAGTGGTATACTCAAGTACACCGTGCACCCATCGACCGCGCACACGGTACTCCAGCCCACTGCACAAGTCAAGTCGCAGCGGTGGTGGGGAAAGCGCCGTGCTAGTCCAGATCAGCAGCGCACGGCCATGACTGATGGGCCGGCAAGAGCATGGAAGGTGACTTCTTGATTGAACAATCCGAACCACCCAACCGAGTAAATGGACGAGAGACAATGTGCTGGCAAAGCAATGGAATGATTCAAGGTAGAGAGAGTCCACGAAAGAAAGACGACTGATGTGTTTGGGTACCGTTTGCTCCGAACGAATACCTATTCACCCACAGGGCTGAGAGCACCGGATGCTTCCCCGCCTTGGAGGTCGGTTTCAACTTGAAAAAAAGAAAAGAAAAAAAGAACCAAAAAGAAAAATCATATACCCTCCCCCCCCGGCACAAAAAAAGAGCGCTTGCTTGTCCTCGTGGTCCCTCGTGGTCCATCACCCCATCACCGAACCGTCACGTCAAATCGTGGCTTACGCTAGACCCAAGACCCGAGCGGAGCATCCGGCAAGGGATTGCATATTTGCTCTCTTTCAACGTTCTAGCGCCCTTCTGGTCGCCTTCTAGAACATTCGCGAGCTCCATTCTTTTAGTCCAGTCGTCTGCAGTCGTCTCCACGAGTTCCATGATCATAGCATCTACCTGGGACGACCAACCTATTTAGTCTCAAGTCCCGCTGTCGCTAAAAAAGAATCAAAAAAAATAAAAAAAAAAATCAAAAAAAATCAAAAAAAAATCGCAAGCATTCAAAGAAACCTGTGCGGTATTGGGGAGAATTGACACACCTTCTTAACGACTGCCATGTATATCTTCTCTGTCTGCGCAAGCCAGTCAGTCCGCGGACGGTCGCTCTGTTCACGAAGATATGCACAAGAGCTTGTACCATGATGCATTGATCGTTGTACATGAACGATGCAACATCGCGAATTACTGCGAAATAACGGAAAGAAAAAATGCTTGCATTCATCCTGCTAACCTTTTTTGAACGAGATATAAATTTGCCCGATAGGCGTCAAAGGGCAAGCATGTCTCGACTCACGCCGTGAATAACTGGGCACTCTTGTCAACTTCTCATACACATGGACGTACATATATGTACGTCCGTGACTCTCAACATCTGCGGACAAGTCCAGCCGGCCAAACAGCACGGCGTGTCCCGAACAAAAAGCATCATCTCATGAACGTGTCGCGAAATAAATCGCAACGGCCAGGTTTTGTTTTGTAAATTCCGCACACTCGGCGACGCAATCTTGGTGCAACAAGCCTCGGAATTCCTTACAAACCCACTGGTACGCCCGATATCCTTCCTTCCTTCAAGCTCATCGGTCGCACTATTAATACCCATTACCCGTGGGCCACGGAAGGGAATCTGCCCAACTCGGCACTTGGCGCCGACATCCCTGCCCAATGCCACTCGAGGCCACTCGAGGCCACTCGAGTAAAGGGATTTCGGCACACGGCCCTGCCTGCTGAGCGTGTCAAATCTCACCATCACCATGGAGCGGTACCCGTGCCGAGAAGCAGACTGGACGGGATGTAATAAAGTTGGTGCCTGAGATTTGCTTGAACCGCGCGCCCCTCCCCTCTTCCCCCCCCCTTTTCTTCCCGCGCGGCATCCTTTGTCTTTTTGAAACGCCCCATTCGCGACATCGCCATTTGCCGACTCGAGGAGGCAGTTGGGTCATTGCGCATTGGTTCCAAGCCATTTTCTCCCGCCGAATGAATGATGGTGTAAAAAAGAAAAAAAAAAAAAAGTTTCGGAAACATACGACCCTGCTGTATGCAGGTCCTGCAGTGCAGTGCAGACAGGCAGGCATCTTTGTTTGGAACCCGAAAAGACTTGGACGACCCCCGTGCCATCCCTCCCCGATACCACGGCCGCGATATACAATCACAGATGGCGATGATGCAGATGTCCAGCAGCGCAGGATGTATGTCCAAGAAAGCGGGTGAATTTTTTTCTTTTTCTTTTTTCCCTCTTTTTGAATGGCATGAAGCCCGACCATCCATGTAACTGTAAGGTTCCCTCGGTGGAGAAAAATGCATCGTTCAACCCGATACCATCATGGCAACAAGCGAGACCAGGCCCCGTGCTGCATGTCGCTTATGTGACACTTTCGATGACTCAAAGTCGCAGCATTTGCAACCCTACGATGGATGGATGCGAATCATGAACGACAGGCAAAAAAGCACACCATATCCAATCCCGGTGACGAATCATGAGGGGCTTTCGGTAACAAGGCCGACCGTTTACATGATTTGCGACATTTTATTTCTTTTTCTTTTTGGTGGTTTCTCTTTTTTTTTTTCGCCCTCCCGGTCTCCTTTCCATAAGCCTGGCTTCTTTTGGCCTCTCGCGGACACGGCTTCTCATTCGCCGCCAAACAAGTTTCAGGCTGGGAGACTAACCTGGCAAGCACGCACATGCATGTATGTATTATGTATGACATATCCCAGGAGCCTGGAGTGCGGGAGTCCGAAGCCTCAGCTGACCAATACACAGTCTTGGCACCCCCGGAACGATTGGGTCCCAATTGCATGTGTAACGAGATTGAAGAAAGAATGAAGACCAGATGCATGAGTAAATGAAGACCAAAGTACGTAAAACAAACACCGAATGCATGGTGTAAACCCCCTGACCCCTGTCTGTACACGACGAGGTCAGCTCCTTTGAGAAGGTCGCAGTCGCAGCTTGCCGTGATTTTTTTTTTTTAATTTTTTTTTTTAAAAAAAATCTGCCTCTTCCTTCACCAGGGGCCAGGAACTGTTCAAACTTCTGACCATGTATTTCGCGAGTCGCCTGATGAAAACGGATCTGCAACGATTGTTAATGAGATAATATTACTGGAAGAAAATGTACAGAAGAGAGAACAGGGGGGGGGGGGCGCCGGGGTGGAGGGCAGTAGCAAATCGCGGGGCCTGGCGAAGAAGGGTGTTTCGGGGGTTGGCAAAATTGCATGTGGACATGCGATGTGCGGCATGCGGCATGCGAGCAGATAGATGGCTTATGCGAGGCAGCACGCATCGGGTCACGAAAACACAGAATTCCTGGGTTGAGGGTTAAGAGAAGGACAAGTGCCAGAGAGCTATGCGCTATGAGGACGGAATAGCCACTTTTATATATAGATGTACAAGCGAGTCAAACACCATCTAAATGCTATACAAAGCCTCGACATACACAAAGAAATGGCAGGATATCCAATTACACGCCTCTGCTAATATTTTGCTGAAGGAGGATGGCAAAACCGTGGGTGTTCCGTTTAATCAATCTCTTTGTTGGCTCGCGTAGTTGCTCGCGTGCTTCCCTGCGTTGGCTTGCGCTGAATCTTGCAATGAATGTTTAGAATGATTTAGGATATCATTTTTTTTTTTAAAAAAAAAAACAGTTCCTTGTTGGAAGGCAACCCGGTTTCATCTACACCTCTATGCTTTTCGTTGAACTCCCATCTGCACAGTTGATACAGATCCTTTCATGTTGAAGCATCCCAAGAACAACCAATGTAAGCCAAGAAATATCAAGCACCATTATTTGTAGTAGCCGAAGCGAAAAGAAAAAAAAGAATACACAAGGGGAAAAAAAAGAAAAAGACTGAACACAACACCAGACCGCCATAGACGAGATTGCTACCATGCTGTGATGTCTTCCACTTCGGCCTCACCAAACGTGCTAGACTTGGTCAATTTGCCCACACCCGTCTCCTCTGGTGCGACGCCTTGCTTGCTCATAATATCGGGGAGCACTTGCTTCAGGAAACTCAAGATATAATTGTTCACCTGTTCGAATTGGAGCAGAAAAGCATCGTGACCCTCTGGACTGTCGATACGTTCTAAACGTGCATCCTTGATATGATGCGCAATTTCCTCCTGCTCTGCAAACGTAAAAAGTCCATCGCTCTCAATGCCCAGCACCAGCGTGGGCTGCTCAATCAGAGCAAGGGCATCGCCAACTGTATTTGCCCGCCCTCGTGAAACGTCATGCGTATCAAGCTTTCGTGTCATTGCTATGTAGCAGTTGCTGTCAAACCGCTTGACAAATTTGGTTCCTTGGTATCGTAGATATGACTGGGCAGAAAAGTAACTGGATTTTGGCAGGGTCAAGTCTCCGCCCGTGAGGCTATCATCACTTTTATCTTCTTCACCAACACGACTAGTCTTTCCTGGCCCGTGAAACTGTGGATCGGGAACATCGGCAGGAGAGACGGGGGACAATGATGATGATGATGCCGCCTGTACGCTACACCCACTACCCTGGCGCGAAATGGCTGTGCGCTTTATGTTGTGTCCGTCGTTGTGGATATGGAAGTTCGCTTCTGACGGCGTACTCGCGCGCGGTCGCTGTCTGTCGTTGATGGTCTGAACCTTGGACGGATCTGGGATATTGCGGCCGAAACGTGATTCAAACGAGTTCCGGCTCCGATATGTAAGCAGCGCGGCCATTCGAGCGGCGCCCAGTCCTGTAGCCGGTGGATCGTCAAACGGATAATACCCGTCGTCATACTTGGGATCAGCGTAGATGCTTTGTCGTTGTGCTTCACCCCAACTGATGCCCCATGCGCTGTGTCGGCTCGAAGTGGCGATTGGAACAATGCATCGAATGTAGTCTTTGCCTAGATACGCCCATTCCAGGACGAACATGCCTCCTAGCGAGCCTCCAATGACTGCGGCGACTTGTTTGATTCCCAAATCATCCAATAGGAGCTTGTGGAGGCTGGCAATGTGTTAGCCTGACGTGTTTCATCTGACTACTTCGTAATCGGCTTCTTCTTTCTGCTCGTAACACTAGAAAATGGAATCGAGGTCATGGGTTGAGCAAAAACATAGGGTAAGAACATTTTCCCCCGGATAGATCGGAAATTGCGCTTACTTGACATCGTCCCGTATCGTGGTAAGAGGAAACTCAGGACCATAGCGGCCCTTTGATTCGTCATTGTCCTTTGCGGTGACCGGACTAGCAGTCCCGTACGGACTGCCCAGGCTGTTCATGCAAACGATGAAGAATCTCGAGGTGTCGAATACCCGTCCAGGGCCGCCCAATAATGGTCCCCACCAGTCACTCACGTCAGCACTTCCCGTGAGGGCATGGCAAACAACCATGGCATTGTTTCCCTCCTCATTGAGCTTGCCACGCGTGGTATACGCAACGGGCACGTTACGGAGAGTGATTCCCGATTCGAGGGTGAATTGAGGAACGATGGCAATTTGCTGGTCTGGAATTAAAGCGGCGAACGGATTTTCAGGCTGTGATTGCTTTCTTTCTTACAGGTATTCAGTCACTATACTCCCAGATTTCAATGAGAAAGAATGTACTGTGGAGGAGTCATGGTTTGGTTGAGGGTATGCTAGATGTTATTGGCGGCGGGGATGAGGAGAGGGAAAGACAAAAAAAGGAGCGCGAGCAAGTCCCGAAGACTAGGAAACACAACTGACCATATTTAGTCGGTAGCCCGCTATTTGTAGGTATTCCTTGATCCATTGTGATATTTCCAAAAGAGAAAGAACTACCAGTCCTGTCCAGCCTCAATAACGGAGATGCTATGCAAATAGTGGTCCAATAATATTGCTTGTCTTTCGATCTGTGCTGTTTGAACGACCTGATGCACTTGCCGTATGTACCGTGGTCACCTCGTGATGCCGTGTCGTCCAAGACGAAATGCAATGAGAGTCGTGACCGTGTAACAAGGTGGGAGTATTTGGGCTCTCGCACAAGCTAAATTTGTCGTCAACTCGTAGAGGGCCCGTGCAACTCTCGTCCAATCACCTTCTGGCATTGATGATGTCGCAAGTGAGCTTGCCTAGACATGGCAGTCCACGTGACTCAAAATTGTCTGTCTTCCGGAGCTTAAGCCCAGTGCGTTGGAGCAACCACGATAAGGCCTGAGGCGATAATCTGGGAGCTCTTGATCAGCCATCTTTTGTCCGTCCTGCGTTTCAACGCACCATCACGCATCGCGAGCCTCACCATACAAAGTCGGTTGACAGTCGAGATCGTGCCGTTGACCTTACTGCAGGGGGAAAGGCGAACCTGAATACTTGGAACGGTCATTTTTGTTCTCTCCGCGTCAAAGCGTTTTACGCGACAGATCTTCTGATATTTTTATTTGTTCGCAAATCCTCCTCCTTTCCTCCTGCAGCCGCTCAGCATTCTCATCAAGTCTTCTTCTTCCTAGTTGTTCTACGGGACCTCGAGCGTCGTCTCTCTTTCAACCGCTCGAATCATCGATTCTTTTTTGCATTTCAACAACATCCGTTCTATCATTGGTGGCGCAAATGACATAACGCAAAACATCAAAAAGGGTGACTGCGCATCATTGAGTCATGCCTCCCAAACGAAAGAGGCCCGACCGACCGTCCGGCGACGGAGGCAGACCATCCCCCCATCGACCTGGGGAAACAAATCTGGTCCAACAAGAAAATCACGATGGAGCCCGTGGAAGGGGTAGAGGTGGCCACTTCGCTCAAGGCCATCGTGGAGGTTCCAACCGCCGTGATAGTTCTCAAAATAGTAGTCGCGGAGGGAACGGGTTTCACCACAACCAGCAATACAATCAACAAAGAAACCATCATGCAAACCAGGCTCCCACGCAAACGCAACCACACCCCCCTTCGCCAGCCAAACCAGTACCTGGCTCGCCGTCTGCATCACGACAAAACCACGCCAGTGTTGGCTCTGTACAAGTCTCGAAAGCCGCAAACTCTCCGGTATCGGCCAAACTTCCACCAGAACCTGCTCGACGAACAAACTCGCCCGTGCGGTCGAGCTATCAGTACGAGAACCTTACAGATGATAAAATCACTAAATGGAACGAAGGGGGGCGGCAAGAAGTGCTACGACAAGGAGTCCAAGCACGTGAAGATGTTTACATTACTGAGCTCTCTGCTCTCTTCCAGGAATTCGTTCAGGCAGTCGTTGAAAATAAACTTGACGCTGTCGATGCTGGAGCGTGTGTTAAAGAAATTCTAGGCGAGGAGAACACGGACGTTATTAAGGATGCCTATGCGTTTGCCCCGCATACTCTTTTTCTGGATTCCCTGGCTATTATCATGGATAACGATTCCGCGTTATACCGACCCGCACTCCGGGACTTCCTGGTGGCAACCGAAGTTTCACCAGCGTTAATGCGCCAAATATTGGATGCTCCGATCCTCCAGCAGCTAGGTCTTATTAGGGACAATTTTGCCAGGTTGGGTGTCCGCCAGGCCACGAACTTGTTGTACCGACAAGCGAATTACAACCTGCTCAGAGAAGAGACTGAGGGATACTCAAAACTCATCACAGAACTTTTCTCAACGAACAGCGCATCGCCGCCTCCTCCAGAATTGGCCCAGCAGACCTTCGAACGTGTCAAGGGACTCATTGGGACTTTCGATTTGGACGTTGGACGCGCGCTTGATGTGACGCTAGATGTTGCCGCAGCCGTATTGATAAAGCAGTACAAATTTTTCATCAAATTTCTTCGAGTCAGTTCCTGGTGGCCTCGATCGCATCTCAAGTATGACTCCGAGTTTGCTGGTGGACTCCCTCTGTGGGCCAATCCGGATTATATGCAATGGACGGCCACAGAGGAGGACGAGCAAGCAATTACCCGACAGAAACTTGCTCGAGATTGTGCGTTCTGGGAGCGAGCTCGAGAAATTCACCTAGGTGCTTTCTTTGAACTTGGAGGAAGACGAGTTGGTGCTACTGATCTGGAGCAAGCCAAGTTTATAAACGGTGAAGAGGGCGCCGATGACGCCGATTTTCAGCAACAATGGATGGAGGAAACCAAAACATTGCCTCCTCCGGGAAATAGGGTCGCTGCACAGCTTCTCGGCTTCAAGTTGCTTTTCTACAACTCCGAAATGCGCGACAAGGCTGACGTGCTTCCCGCGAATTTACTCTACCTTGCTGCACTATTGATCAAGGTTGGGTTCTTGTCCATCACTGATTTATATCCTCACTTATCACCTCCGGACGAGGCCATGGAGAAGATTCGCGAGGCTGAAGTGGAAAGGCTAGAACAAGAAGAACGGGCAAGCCGAGGGGGGGGACAGATGAACGCGCTGCTCATGGCTGGAGTTTTGCCTCAAGGGGACGATGACAACCCGAATGCCACAAATATACCGAAACGAGATGTGGTGAAAAAGAGCGAGACCGACCACAAACAGCAGGCTCGAGATGAAATGGAAAACAAACCAAAACTCCCCGAACCGCTAGAACAGAAAGTGTCTCTTCTGACTCAACTTCTCACCATTGGGGCCATACCTGAGTCGTTATTCATTCTTGGCCGCTTCCCCTGGATCCCGGAAATTTACCCCGATGTCCTTCAAAGAATTCACCGTATCCTTCATGTCAGTCTCGAAAAGGTATTTAACGATGCGAAGCCTCAAGCAACAACCTCCATGGAGGTGCCTAGTAAGGGGCTTTTGGATATTGATCAATCAGGTATGCCAAAAGGAAGTGTGCGACTGCAGAGACCACCAGTCAAGAAGCAATGGCGATGGCCATTTCCTGAGAAATTCGATGTCAACGAAAATCAGAATTATCGCTTCTACTGGGACGAATGGGCGGACAATATACCCGTCTGCCAAACTGTCGATGATGTCTTCACACTTTGCAATACCTTTCTGAATCTCTCAGGTGTCAACATCGGCAAGGACGAGGCTTTACTCTCCAAGCTTGCGCGTATCGGCGCAAGAAGTCTTTTGGATGATACATCAGATGCCAATCTCACACGATGGCATGATCTTCTGCGACGATTACTGTTGCCCGCGCTTAGTCACACCAGGGCAAATGCATCTGTCGTCAACGCCATCTGGGATCTGTTAAAACGTTTTCCCCTTACTACGCGATATTCAATGTACGCCGAATGGTTTGAGGGACAAATATCCAGGCTGCCTGCCATGAAGACCGTCTTCGCGAGAGCAACCTCGGAAACTCGGGGAACGATGAAACGAGTTTCTTTGACTAATTTGAGCGAGATGGCGAAGCAACTTGCCAAAACAAGCTATTCATCTCCTGGTATTGTGTTTCGAGTTGCCTTTGAGCAGTTGGAATCTTACCCGAACCTGATTGAAGCGTTCGTTGAGTGTGCAAAGTACTTCACCGATCTTTCATACGACGTCCTCGTTTGGTCACTTTTGAGTTCTCTGGGTAAATCTCGAAGCCGCACTCAGGCTGAGCATGCCCTGACGACCAGCAAGTGGCTGCAAGCTTTGTCACGGTTTTCAGGCAAAGTTTTTCGCCGATACCAACTGCTAAGTCCCACACCCGTTCTACAATACGTCAATGATCAACTTTTTCGTGGGAACTCCACCGACATGATCATTCTCAAAGAGTTCATATCCTCAATGGGTGGTATTGTAGATGCAGCAGATTTTACTGATTACCAAGTCTTGTCTATGGCGGGCGGTGCGTGGCTAAGACGACACACTCTTATCAGAGCCCAAGACCGACGATTTGACAATGTGAAGAGTTCCAAACGCCTGATACAAGCCCTTGAGAAGTCGAACTTGGCAGCGCGACTGCTGTTGAACCTTGCGCAATATAGGCAAGCCGCCATCTTTCAGGTCCCAGAGGACGAGGCACACATCAAGTACTTGTCAACTGTCGTCGATGACTCTCACCAGATCTTGATCCAATACCTCGACTTTTTGTGGAGCAATCTCGAACCAAATGCTTTCGATGCTACTGTTCCTTCGATTTCGGAGCTAATTCAGTCCTATGGTCTCGATCCCAGCTTAGCATTTCTGATCGGAAGAACCAGTCTCGCTCAACGAATATTCCCCTGGAAGGAGAGTAGGAATAAGAAAAAGGAGGTTGCTACGAAGTCCATTGTTGACAAAGAGGGTGACGTTGATATGTCCGAGACCAAGGTTCAAAGCGAGGAACCTCAAGTCGTGGGTGATTTGGAATCTACAGATATTGCAGAAGAACCGGTATGTATTTT
>SRPW01000290.1:0-26481 GCA_018360225.1 Claviceps pusilla | reverse complement strand
AGCTATAAGGGAAGCAAAGTCATTGGGATAATGGCTTCATCATCGATTCGAATCCATCGCCGGAAGTCATCGAATTCCGAAGAGCAGCTATCCAAAGAGCAGCCATAAGGGAAGCAAAGTCATCAGGATAATGGCTTCATCATCGATTCGAATCCATCGCCGGAAGTTATCGAATTCCGAAGAGCAGCTATAAGGGAAGCAAAGTCATCAGGATAATGGCTTCATTATCGATTCGAATCCATCGCCGGAAGTCATCGAATTCCGAAGAGCAGCTATAAGGGAAGCAAAGTCATCGGGATAATGGCTTTATCATCGATTCGAATCCATCGCCGGAAGTCATCGAATTCCGAAGAGCAGCTATAAGGGAAGCAAAGTCATCGGGATAATGGCTTTATTATCAATTCGAATCCATCGCTGGAAGTCATTGAATTCCGAAGAGTAGCTATAAGGGAAGCAAAGTCATCGGGATAACGGCTTTATTATTGATTCGAATCTATCGCTAAAAGTTATCGAATTCCGAAGAGTAGCTATAAGGGAAGCAAAGTCATTAGGATAACGGCTTCATTATCGATTCGAATCCATTGCTCCCTAGCCCTCTTCTAATCGCTGATAACGAATTATTTATGCCTTTGCTAGGGGATACCCGCAAATTTGTGTGTAAATGCATGGAACGCGTTGTTGCGCACACCCTCGCCAAAAAGGCACCAAATCCGATGTTTTTTTTGATGTGTATCACACTTAGAGGCCTCCCTAGCCCTCTTCTAATTGCTAACATCGTTAGCGACGAATTATTTATGCCTTTGCCAGGGGATACCCGCGAATTTGTGTGTAGATGCATGGAACGCGTTGTCGCGCACACCCTCGCTAAAAAGGCACTAAATCCAATGTTTTTTTCGATGTGTATTACACTTGGAGGCCTCCCTAGCCCTCCTTTATTGTTAATTATAGAAAAAAGCATTAAAAATTACAGTTACGACATAAAATAGGTGGTTTTGCCAGGCCGCGCCCGCAAATTTTGTATGTGGAGTCATGGAATCGGGTGTCCCGGAATAATGTGGTTGTCCCCGATTTTTGTGGTCTACTTAGTGGAACACTAAGTAGGTCTACGAGTATATAAAAAACAAACCCTTAATCACTTTTCCAGCTCTTCTTTTCTTGAAACAAAACAGCAGCACGAACGATTTTTGCTTACCACGCACCAAATATTTTACGACATTCTTTCCAAAAAAAAAAAAAAAAAAAAAAAAAACAGATAAACTGTGACCATTGACTGGGTATACACATAGCCCAGTGTAGAGCTTGCGAAGAAACGTTACTTTGTTATCGCCAGTGCTCTACAGTGAACTATTTATGATAGACTATCTCCCCTTACTGCCGAGAAGGCTACACCATTGTACTTATCCACATTTTTCGAATCGCTGATTAGAAGCTACTCACTCCTCTTCCAATAACTTATTACATAAGTGTGGATAGGTACGGAGATGTAGCCTTCTCGGCACTAAGGGGATTATGGTATTATTAGCTCAATAGCTATATATTAATAATTTTACTTTAACAATATAATAGCTAAAAAAAGGTATTAAGTATAATTTATTTTATATATATTTATATAAATATTGCTTAGTGCCCTGGTTAGTATACCATGGGTCCTCGTCCAGATTTCTACCATGCATTCTGTTACCGCTTTTGCATTACGATATGTTGGTATGTTCATTGGTGTACTTCAGTCCTGGGGTGCTTAGTAGTGGGTTCGAAATCAAAGGTGTGACTAAGTCGTCCCAGCATTAAGGATATTAATAAAGATTATTATTATATTTTATTATTTTATAAAAGTTTTAACTATTTTACCTTATTAATATAAATATATATTTAATATGTAATTAATATAAAGTTAAAAAGGCTATTAAGAAAACTAAGCTAATAACTATACTTATAAAGTAGCTTATAATAACTAAGTATATTTATTAGTTTTAGCTTATAAAAAGCTTATAAAACTAACAAGCTAAGAACATAATATTATATAATATTTAATATAATACAGGTATAAAATTAGTAAGAAGCTATATAAATATTATAGTTAGTATAGAATATTATAATATATAAGTTATATTTAATAAAAAATTAAAAATAATAATTAGAAAAATAAAAAATAAATATAGTATATTTATACTAGCTTTAAGCTTATATTTCTTTAACTCTTTTTTTTTCTTTTTTTTTCTTTTTTTTCTTTTTTATTTTTATAATTTTATAGCTTAATATTATAACTAAACTAAGGTTATAAAATTTTTATAAAATTTTATTTTATTTATTTAGTATATTAATAATATAATAAAGCGTTAATAATATTTTATTTTTAATTAAAGTTAAAATTAAAACTATTATTATTATTATACGCTAGGAGGCCTATAAGGGCCTTTATTTAGTACCTTTGCTTACTATACTATATGTTATGGACTGGCCTAGAAGGCGTCTGCGTTCTAGTGTTAATAGTATTATTATTAACTATAAGGGCAGTAAGAAGGAATCCTAATGTAGTCCTCCTGCCTCCTACTAAATATAGACTTATAGGTAGGGCTAGCCTTAATAGTATATAACACTCCCTCTCTCTATCCCTACTATACCTTTAATAAGGATTTAAGTATTAAGCTTAAATTTATTATATAACTCCCCCTTTATAAATATAAAACCCTCCTACCTTAGAATAAATACCTACTTTATATAGTTTATATAGCTACTTAGTAGATATAAGCTATCCACCCCCTAGGTATATACTAGGTATATATATATATAACTAATTAATAATACCCTTATAAAGCTATCTCCTTAATTACTAAGCTTAGTATTTTATTATAATTAAATAAAGAGTATATATATATAACTTTATTAAAATAATAATAAAGTAATTCCCTAAATTACTTACTTTAGCATTTTAAGTATAAAAAGGTATCTCCCCTTATTATTCCCTTTTACTCTTACTTAACTACTTACTAGCTTCTTTAGTTTATTAATTATATCTTTATAGCTACTTTTTTATACTTACTTTTTACTTATTAAAATCCTTTATTACTTCTTTACTTTATTTCTTTAAGTCCTTATTATATTCTATATTTTATTACTTCTACCTCCTTAGCTACTTAACTTCTTAGTATATCCTTAAGTTAGTTATATAGTATTTTATATATTCCTTTTTTATTAATTTAAAGCTTTTTATTAAAATAGTAACTACTACTATATTACCTTCTCCTTTTTCTTTACTTAAAGAAAAATACTATATTATTAAGTACTATATAATAAAAGGTAACTTTAATAATAAATTATATACCCTTACTATACTTATAACTTTAGAAATATAATGCTTTTTTTATTTTATATATATAGCTTATAATAGCCTCTTTAACTATATACTAAAGCTAAAAGACTTTTATAAACTATATTATTACTACTATTATACCTATAAATATTACTTAAATTTTATAGTATAAAGTCCTATACTATACTATTTTATTTATAAGGTAATAGGCACTATTTATTTTAATAAAATTATTATATAGCTATATATCCTTACCTATAATATACTTAATAGAAAAGGGTAATATATAACTCTAATACCTTAATTCTATACTCTTAGGCACTATTTCTTTAATATATTAAATAATACTTATAAGCTTGCTTATATTACTATAGCTTTAAGGTTTACCCCCTTTACTACTAATAATACTCCTTATTATAAATAAAATATAGGTTTTTAAAGCTTTATTATACCTAAGTAAAACTAAAGTAACCTTAATAATACTACCTTTTACTCTTTATATATTAATATAGTATAAAATACTTATAAATTATTTACTATTTAATATACCCTTACTAATTATATAAATATATTAGCTACCTAAACTCCCTTTTATTAGCTTTAGTTTAGTAATACTTTTAACTTTAATAGTAATTTAAATAATAGCTAAAAAGAAGGTAATAAGGAGATATTAAAGGAAAGCCTTAAAACTATTAAAATATTTAAGCTATTAGGTTTATATATATAAAGAGAGAAGAAAAGGGGCTTAATATAATTAAAGTTATATATTAATAGCTTCTAAATAAACTATTCTTTACTGCTTTATTAAACTATTATTATAAAGTATATTACTTTATTATACTTTAAATCTAGTAAGAGTAGTAATATTTACTATACTTTTAAAAGGCTTTTAAGTTAGCTATATATATTTATACTATTTAACTAATATATCTTATTATTTACTATATCCTTATATATTCTTTACTACTAATATATTCTTTACTATATATTTTAATAACTTCTCCCTAGAATTATTATATACCTTAATTAAACTAATATAGCTATTTTATAAAACTTAAAAAGAAAGTAGGTTATTTACTATCTTTTTTATTAGATTTATATAAAAGATAGGGTATATACTTCCTAAAATATTTAAATAAATTATTAGTAATATAGGGACCTTTAGTATAGTATATTTTATTATTACCTAATTAAGTTTCTTACTTAGCTATTTAGTATAAATATTCTATAGGCTAAACTAAACCTTATTCCTAATATAATACTTCTTAGCTAGGTATTATAAGTAATTTATAGCTTTTTACTAGTATTATTAGGTAAAGTTAATTATAGCTTAAGTAAGTTAAGTACCTTTTTAAATATATTTTAAAAACTATATTACCTACCCCTTAGGAGATATCTAGGTCCTAGCTAAAGGTAGTATATACTAAATTAAGTTTATATTATATCTATATAAGGCTAAATTAGTGCTTACCCCTATAATAGTAAAGGTATAGTTATTTAATACTAGTTAGTAAGCTATTATATACCTTAGCTAGTCTATTTAGAAAAATATAACTATAACCTAAAGAACTACCTATACCTTTTAATTTATATATTTTATACTATTATTTATTTAAGGGTAATAAGAAGTAAAAAAAAAACACTAAGTATTAATTAGAGTATATAAAAAGAACTAAAAGGTACTAACCTAATTTAAGCTATAGTTAGAAATAATACTATATAAAAACCTATAAAAGCACTACTAGTAATATAGAAACTAATCTATATATATCTTAGTATTTATACTTTATATTAGCTTTAACTATATATACTTAAATAAGCAATTTATAATTATTATAAGGTAGTATAGAGAGTCTTTATTAGCTATAAGTAGTTTAGTTATAAAATTTATAGAGATTTAGAATTAATAATAATTAAAGGCTAGGATTAAGTATAAAAGGCTTAATTTTAGCTTTTAACTTTTCTACTTAGTATAGTAATAATAGTTCTATATATAATATATAATATTTATAAATATACCCTTCTAATAATAGTTATAGTAAAGAGCTTAAAATATAGTATTCTTTATAAGGTATCTTAATATAAAGGAGTTATAAACCTACTAAATTAGCATTATAGTAAGTAGCTTATACTTAGGCGCCTATAAATAGCCTTAGAATAGTAATATACTATATATATTAAGGGTATAGTTACTAATTTATTATTATATCTTAGTCTTTAAAGGGAAGCAGCGTATCCCTTAATATAGTATAATAATCTTAATACTATATAATTTATTTATCTATATAGCTTAGTCCTAAAGTTTTTAAAGGTATATATTAGTAAAGTAGGTATTACTTTAGAAAGGCTTTAAAGAGGGGCTTAGTAGGGAATTATCTAAATACTCTTTATTATTTAATTATATTTTTATTAAAGTAGATAAATACATTTGCTTAAGCACTTTTCGCGAATTCGCCCGCACCGCAGTAGCAACGCAGAACCGACTCTAAACCTCTTAAAAAGTGTAGAAAAAGAATCGCTATATCTGTTTTACCTTATCTCTAATAATATATTAGTGCTAGAGTGTAGGCATAGTAGATAAGGTAATGCTAATAGATATTAATAGTAGAAATTGTAGCCTTATATAGAGCTACTACTACCTACTTATAGAATAAAGTAGCTTTATATTAATAGTGCCTTAAGTTGCTTTTATACTACTACCTATATATAAGTAAATACTAAACTACCTAACTATTAAATATAATAAGATAGCTAAACTTATACTAGCTATAGTACTAAAGAGTATATAGAATATTATTCTTTATATTAATAATATAGCCTTAATATATGCCTAATATAGCCTCCTTATACTTTAAACCTATATTAAAATATTAATAAAATTAACCTTACTATTACCTAATAAGCTTATTATAGTTAAAAACTTAAAAGAAGTTATTAAATAAATAATAAAGAAAGCTATTAGCGCTAAGAATATAATAGCCCTAAGCTAGGTTAGTATTACTACTAAAGGCATTATTTAACTACTTATTTAATAGATTTAGGCTATAATAGTAGTAGTACTGCCTTATATTTACTATAAAATTATTATTAAAAATAGTATAATAACTAAAGCTATATAAAACCGCTTACTTAAAGAAACTATTACTACTATTAACTAAGCTACTAGTACTAATACTGCTATAGTAGTGTATTACCTTTATAGCAGCAATACTATAATTATATTTTAAGATATAGTAAAGCCTTATACTAATAATATAGCTTAGGTTAGCACTGCTTTTAGTCTAAAAGTAATACTAAACTAATATATATTTAGTATTATTATTAAGGGCTTTTCTATATACTATATATAGAACTAAGAGAAGAATAATATCCTTTAAAATATAATTATAGCTAATAGGTAGGGTTTAGTAAGAGTTATAGTATAGAAGCTATATAGCACTATAACTTAATCCCCCTTAATTATTACTATTAATAGAGTTAATATAGTAAATAAGTTATATTATATTAGAATTATTTATAAAGCTAAGATATTTAAAGCTAAGCTTTATAATAATGCTATCTATTTTTAATAATGCTTTAAATGCTTTAAATTTAGCTATATAGCTATATACTATATATTACCCCTAAGGTATAGCTACTATATATCTAGTTAGTATAAGGAGGGTAAATAATTATACCTAGCGCTATTAGGAGCTATATAAGAACGCTATATTAACTACTTAAAACCTTACCCTATATAGTCTTATATATATAATATTATAAATAAACAATAAAACTATATATATGCTATATACTTAGCATAGCCCCTAGCCTTTACTAAACCTCCTTTACTAAAGAAAAATAGTTAAATAAAGGTATTTAGTTATAGCTAAAGGAGAGATATAAGTAACTTACTATTATAGAAGGCTTTATTATAGAAGTAAGTTAGTAGACTATATACCTATCTCCCTAACACTAAACTAGAATTAATATAGCGCTTATAAGCTACTATAGAGGCCTTTCTAAGTTAATAACCTATAGCTACTATAGCACTAAATAAGCTAAGCCTAACCTAATACACTATATAAAGTATATAATAAAGGTTATATACTAGAATATATAGAAGAAAACCTAACTTATATACCTAGCGCTAAAGTCCTAACCTAGAGCTAATATAATAGCAATATAGGAGCTAGGAACTATAAATAGTAAACTACCTAACCCTAGCCTTAGCTACTTTTAACTTACTGCTTAGGGCAGCTATACTATAATTTATATAAACTATTAGTATAGGCCTAAGGTGTAGTTAATATATATAGGTAAGGATTAGTGCTTAATAATATTAGCAGGATACTATATCTACTTAATATATTCCTTAACCTATAAATTTAATTAGATATTACCCCTTCTTAACTTTATAGTAGCCCTACCTTTAGACTATAGTGTTTTTATAGAAGACTTTAACTAACACTACCTACTTTAGGACTATTATAGCTAAACCTTAATAAGGAGCAATATACTCCTTATATTAGTAACGCAGTAGTGGCTTAGACTTATAACACTATAGGGTAAAGTAACTTAGAGAATATAGGGTAAAAGGGATAGCACTATTAACTATACCTAGGTTACCTATAATATAGAAGCTAAATTTATAGGGGGACTAGACTTTACTAAATCTAACTATATCCTATAGCTTATTTATATTAGTACTAGTCTAAGGCTATATAGTAACTGCTTACTTTATTTTAAATAGTTATATATAGAAGATAACTTTATAGTAGCTAAGGCAGTAATATAGTTCTATTATAATCTTACTAAACCCTTACTTTAAATACCTATAGAAATTAATAGCTATATAAAATAAATAATAGCTAAGCTTTAATCTATTATAAACCTAGCAGTTTTAAGGGAACCCTAAGGCAGTCCTAAGCTAAACCTATAGTAGAACTACTGCGCTAAAGAAGCTATTTAGAATACTAAAAAAGCATTATAATAGTAGTAAATGTTCTATACTAAGGAGAACTAGTAACTTACTACTAATATAGCTTAGATATAGTACTAAACTATTAGTAATAAAAGGCATAGTACCTAGCGCTTTACTATTAAAGTAGCTACTGCTTATAAAGGAGACCTATAGAAACTTAAACACTAAATATAGCTCTATAGTAAACTATTACTAAAATAGTAATAAATCCCTACTCTTATTTAAGGTAAGGGTATAGATACTATAACTACTAAGTTATACTAAAAGAAAGTAGTTACACTAGCTAACTATTTCTTCCCTTTCTCCTAAGCCTAACTTAATAATATACTAAAGGATTTTAATAACTACCTTAATACTATAATATTCTTATTAAAAAACTACTTTAATACTAATAAAATCTATAGTATTATTAAGAGCCTAACTAGCTAAAAGGCACTAGAACTAAATAAACTTTTAGCTAAATACCTTAAAGTATATAGTAAGCTATTAGCTAGGACTCTTACTTACCTACTTAATATATACTACTATATTAGCTACTATTTAGCTTTATTTTAGTAAGTAAAAGTTATTATTTTTTATAAGCTAAGTAAGACCTTAATAAAGTAATAAAGAGCAAGGGCCTAGTGCTTTATATTACTTCTTAGTATTATTAGTAAAGTGTTAAAGGTAGTAGTAGTAAGTTAGCTTACCTTTATAGCTAAATTAAGTAGCACACTGCCTAACTTATAAATAGGTAATAAAGCAGATAGGTTAATAGAGGTTATACTAAGTGTTTTAATGGAATTAGTATGCGCAGTGTAGCACTATAGTAGTATTATATTACTACTTTAACTAAATATATTAGCAGCCTTTAATACTATTTACTATAAGAGACTAACTTATACCTTTATAGCTGCTAGGATCCTTATATAAATAGTAGTATAGACTTACTCCTTTATTACTAAATATACTACTAACCTTTATTTTAATAGTAAATTTATAAGCCCCTTATTTATAACTATAGGTATACTATAGAGGTCTTTAATCTCTCCTATTCTCTTCCTACTTTATATTACCCCTTTATATACTAAGCTCTAAGTAGTACACTCTATACTTATTATAAGCTTCTCTAATAATATAAATATACTTATATATAAATGTATAGTAAAGGAGATATAGAATTGCCTTAAGGCTGCCTAAGTAATTTACTAAGACTAGTCTTAAGAATTAGGTTTTAAGTTTAATTTAGAGAAGAGTAAACTTATATACTTTACTAGGTAGTGCACTATAATTACGTTACTAGTCTAACTTAGCACTAATATAGTGTAACTAGTTTAGTCTACTTACTTTCTTAGGGTATAGGTTTATTATAAGCTTTACTAGAAAGTATACTAGAGTTAGGTTAAGTTAAAACTAGTGTAGTAGTAGCTTATACTTATATTGCTAGTAGCTTTAACCTAGGGATGCTTATTATATAATGTATAATTCTTATATATATAGGTTATTTAGAGTATAATTATATATAGCGTAGGATTATACTATACCCTTACTAAAGTTAGCAGTAAAGTAAGGGGTATAGCTAAGGTATTTGTTTCTAAATAGACTAAGTACCTAAGAATAGTAACTAGTGTATTTAAGGTAATACTATATACCCTAGTTAAAACTAAGGTAGCTATAGCCCTAATTAACCTCTACCTTAACTACTATTTACTTTGCTTTTACTAATAAATAGAAGCTAATAAAATAGCTAAGTATATTTATAGCGCCTATACTATAATAGCGGCTTAACTTAAATGTAGACTAATACACTAAGGGCGTAGCTGCCTACTATACCTAAATAACCGCCTAAACTATATACTATTTCTAAACTAACCCTATAACTACTTATTAAAGCCCTTTCTAACTAAAGCGCTTACTTTAAAATAGAAGGACTACTAGCACTAAGAGTAGGCTACTATATAGGCACGTTAGACTAACGTTAACTACATAGCAGTAGAGCTTAACCCTAGCTTTACTTCTACTACTAAAGTTATCTACCTTCACTTAGGCCTAACTAAGTATAAATCTATAGTGCTTATATAAATATATATAGAATATATTAAACTTAATGCTTTCCTCTTTAGCTAATATATTCCTAAGGTAGAATTACTAATATATAGCTACTAAGCTAATAATAAAGACTATTATTATATTTTACTATTCTATAAAAATTTTAACTATCTCTACCCTATTAATATAGGCATATACTTAGTATAAAACTAGTATAAAGTTAGGGAGGCTTTAGAAAATAATAAGCTAGTAACTACTCTTACTAAATAGCTTATATTAATAGGGCGTATCCCTTAGTTTTAGCTTATAAAAAGCTTACAAAATTAATAAGCTAAGGATATTAAGGATATAATACTATATAGTATCTAGCGTAGCATAGGTATAGAGGCAGTGGGAAGCTATATAAATATTATAGCTAGTATAGATTATTAGAATATATAATTTATTTTTAAAGAAAAACAAATATAGTAGCTAAAAAAATAGAAAATAGGCGCAGCGTGCCTACGCTAGCCCTAGGCCTACACCCCCTTAGCCCCTAGCTCCCCTCTTTCCTCCTTTATTCCCTACCCCTTCTCCTTTACCTTCTCCTCCCTTTTTACTACCTTTTTTATATAGCCCTATATAGTAACTATAGTAAGCCTATTTTATAGAATATTATTTAGTTTCTTTAGTATATTAGTAATATAATAGGTCTATAGTAGTAGCTTACTCTTAACTAAGGTTAAGGCTAAGGCTACTATAGCACTACTGCTAATCTATATTACTATATTAGTGGATAAGCCTGCCTACTTTATAAGTTAAACTGCCTTTTTTTAAGTAGTATTATACTCTTTAGCCTAGCTATATATTAGTATTACATTAGTATTATAATAAAACTATATCTTAGCTGCCTTATACTTATATTAATAGACTCCTTAAAGGCATAGAGGTTTTATATATTTATAACTTATTTAATAGCCTCTTAGTATAATATAATATTTAGATTTAGCTATAAAACTAATTAGCTACTGCCTAGCTACTAATATAGACAATAGATATAATACTTATACCTAAATAAGTCTTTTTTGCTTTTATATACTTAAAGCATACGCTACTAGTACCTACTTAAATTAGTAATAGAAGCAGTATAGGTTAGAAGGGGGCACTAACCTTTAGTACTATAGTACTATTTATTAATATTTTTAGCTTATATTAAGCAAGCCTTATAGGGCTAGGCCTATAATTAGCTTAGCTATATAAGGGTTAGCAGCAGTAGTGCGTTAGGAAGGGACTAGTACTTACCCTAAGTGTAAGAATTAATTTTATTATAAAAGTAAGCAGTATTTTTAATAATACTATAGTTAGTTTAGGGCAGTAATAAGGCAGTACTGCTGTAAAAATAGGGATAGGGGTATACTTATAATAGAAGTAATAGATAAAGAAGGAAGAGAGAAAAGAAGAGCTTAAAAATAAGAAAAAAAGAGTAAATATAGTGTTTTTTTCTCTTTTTATTATATAACTAATAGATAGCTAATAGTTAGTCTAATAATAGCTAGCTACTAGTTAGTGTAGCTAATGCTATAGAGATATAGAAGCTAGAGGAATATTTTAGGTAAGGAGGCAGTAACCTAAGGGAATTAGCTAGGGACTAGTATAGAAGATAGGCTAAGCGCTTAAGGTAACTTACTATAAATTATAAACCTCCCCTAAGGGTAATCTATATTATTACTGCGCCTCTACTAACCTAGTCTGATTCCGGTTTTGCACTACACACTCTTCTGTAATGCTAGTTAAGTTTAGCCAGCGGCGCACCACTTCTTATAATTAGAACTAGCGTAGAGCTACTATAGCTCCACTGCGGAACATAGAAAAAGGTTATATATAGGTTTTCCTCCCTATGCTAGGGTTTTTCCTATATAGTTTAAGTAGCAGAGGTACTAGTATTGGGCTCACAAGCCTAACTAGTGTAATAATAATAATAAAGTAGATAAATAGGCTATAATAATAGGCTATAGTAGTTACTATAGCTACCCTAGGGATAAGAACTTATTTTATTTATAGTATAAAAAAGTGTTTAGTTACCTTACTTAGAAACTAGGTTAGTAGTAAAGGTAATAATAAAAAAGGGAGAGAAACTCTACCTATTAGGCCTATTTTTTAAATATTTTATATAGGCTAGTAAAATACTTAAGGTTTTTATAGTTTATAAAGATAGTAAAAGGCTTAGCTATACTATATAGTTTTACTAACTATACCTTTAGATAAGAGATAATACTTAGTAGCTCCTTATTATAAATAGTATAGTTTTGCTCTGCTAGTAATAGGTATATAGAATAATATATAATAGGGTATAAAACCCTAGCTAAATTATATTAGGAGAGGTAGCTGCCTAGCGCCTCCCTAAAAGCATTAGACTCTAATACTATATCCTTATTAAGGTTTTATTATATTAAAATAAAATATAAAATAAAAACATTCTTAAGGTATTAGAACACTGCCTTATATTTATTAAACTAAATAAAGAGAACCCCTTTCTTTATAAGCATAAGGAGAGGGCTTATTAAATTTATAAAATTTAATATAAATTTCTAATAAAAGTTTATAAAGCTTAAGAAACTATACACTTTATACACCTAAGTAGGAGGCTTCTAGTCTATAATAACCTTTACTTTAGCTAAGTTTAGGTATACTACCTAGCCTATATATATAATAAACCCTAAGTACTTAACTTTTTATATATAAAAGGCACACTTTTTTATATTAAAATATAAGCCTACCTATTAAAGCTATAAAAGAATCTCTTAGGTTAGCTTTATATATTCCTTATAGAAACCCTTAGAGTAAATAAGAATATTATTAAGGTAAGCTATAGTATATATACTAAATACATTACTAAGCATGCTATTAATATAATACTAAAAGCTAGCTAGTGTACTAGTAAGACTAAAGGGGTATATAAGCTACTTAAAGAGCCTAAACTAAGTGTAGAAAGCTATAAAGTATTTATTACTCTTTATAATTTATAAATAATAAAAAGCTAAGTAAATATTAAGCTTTATAAACTACTTAGCTTTAGCTAGGGATTATAATGTCTTCTTAATTAAGGGTAGTGGGTAGTAATTCTAATTTATAATAGTATTTAGGGTATAGTAGTCTATATAAAAACGCTAACCCTTATTTACCTTCTTTATTAATAAAACTAAAGCTACTATTAATAAAGAAGAGGTATATATTTAACCTTTATTTATTAGGTCTACTATTTGCTTTTAGATTTTAAGAAGTTAATTATAGAGTATATTATATAAAGAAGCCTAGGGAAGGGGTAATATAAGCCTATCTTTATCTTTATAAAGATAAATATAATAATTTATATAGCCTTTATAAAGGGATAAGGTATTTACTTTCTCTTTATAAAATAGGTTTTTAAAATTATATAACTTAATAGAAAGCTAGGTATATATATCCTTTTAGTTTAAAGCTAGGGGCCTTAATAAAGATACTAAAGCTTAATTTATTTCTTATAAGCTAGTAGTAATAAGGTAAATTAAAGTATTTAATTTAATAGCTTTTTTAGTAAAGCTAGTATAAACTAACCCTAAAATTATAAGTATAGGTATTTTAACCTAGCGTGCTTTAGATATATATATTATAAAGCCTAGCTATAAACTAATAACTAGTAAGCGCTAGTCTATATATAGTATAATATAATAGTAAGTAAGCTAAGGTGCCTCTAAGATATAGTTATAGGAGAGGCTTAGAATAATATAAGCTACTACTAGGAATATTTAGCTATTTAAGTTAGCCTTAAAATAGACTAAATAGGTAATATAAAGGTATATACTAAAGTTATTATAGTAGGATAGTATAGTATAAGTAGCTATAGTAAGGGTATATAAATAGTAAAGTTAGAATCTCTAAAAGCTAAGTGCTTAAGCTATTTTTTTACTTATAGTAGTAAAAGTATTATATTTATTATTTATTTAGGTACTAATAAACTTAGTTTTATTATAAAGAAGTAAAAGAAGGAATAGTGCTTTCTTTATTATTTATTTTATCTTTTTATAAACCTTTAGTCTATACTTTAAGTATAAATACTTTATATTTTATATACTATAATATCTTCCTTTACTAAAACTTAAGTAATAAACTTATTTTTTTCTACCTTAGAATCCCCTTTAGGTATAGTTAACTCCTTACTAAAGGTATAAAGTATATAAATAAAGGTAGCTAAGCCTACTATATAGAGTAAGTAAGTAAGTAGCTAAAGGTATTCTATAATTTAGTAACCCTCCTTACTATAGTATAAATATTAGCTTACCTTTTATTAGCACTAAACTACCTTCTTTAATACCTAAGTAATATATATAGTATTTAATATAGTGCTAGTACTTATATATTAACCCTAAGGCTCTAAAAAATAAGTAATATTAATGCTTATTATAGCTATATTACTATTAAGGTTATAGCCTAAGTATTATTATTACTAAGCCTTAACCTATTCTTTAATTTAATATAAGTTAATATTTAATATAATACTATAATACTATATAACTACTACTAAGTAGTTTAAGTAAGGAATATTATAGCTTATATAGTAATCCCTTATTTACTTATTAAAACTTATATAAAGCTTTATAAGCTTTATTATATTTACTTATATACTACTACCTATAAGGTAAAGCTTTTATTTAAAATAAATAAAGAAGTCTATAAACTATTTATTTAGGTATTATTTCATTTAATTAAGCTTTAAAATAGTGTATTTCTCTTAGTATAGGTCTATAAATATTATATTAAGGTATTTAAAGAAGTAGCTAAAAGTATACTAATACTTACTACTTAGTTTAAAGAATAATATAATATATACTTAAATTTTAGGTAATAAGTTTTAGTAAATAAGAAACTACTTATTATAATTAGTGCTAATAAAATTAGAGTTAGCTTTTAGCTTATATACTATAAGGCTTTATTAAGCTTAAAAAGAGTCTTTATTATTATTATAAGGGTTCCCTATAGGGAGTAGTTTATAATAGAGTTATATTTAGTAAGAGTTTATTAAGTCCTTTATAAAGGTAGCTTAATTTACTATAGCTACTTAATAGTATAGTTCCTTAAGCTAAGCTATTATTATAAAAATAGTTTTATAAAGGTAATATAAGTTCTATATATTACCTAATTAAGTAAACTATTTATAATATTAAGAGTCTATTATATTACTTCTATAAATATAGTTATTATAAATTATATAATAATAGTTAATAATTATTATAAACTAGCCTAAAAGGCATTTATATTCTAGTATTAATAGTATTATTATTAACTATAAAAGTAGTAAGAAGGAATCCTAATGTAGTCCTCCTACCTTCTACTAAATATAGACTTATAGGTAGGGCTAGCCCTAATAGCACGCAACACTCCCCCTCTCTATCCCCACTATACCTCCGATAAGGATCCAAGCATCAAGCTTGAATCCATTACACTATATAAAAAAAACCCTAAAATAGAGAGGAAAACCTATATATATGATTTATATCTCTACTTACTTAGGCCTATATAGAGCCTATAGTAGTCCTTATTATAAAGTATAAATATACTACTTATTAAGCTATATAACTATAATTACTAAATAAAATATATATAATAAGTTTAAATTTTAAAAAAAAGTATATTTAGCTTAAAGTAAAGTTAAGCTAAGTTAGTTTTATAATAATAATAATAAATAAAAATTATAATATTATAGTTAAGGTATATTACTATATATATAAGAAAATTAATAATATAGTAATAATATATAGCTTTTATAAGTAAGTAATATTAGTTTTAAAGTTAAAATAAGCTTATATTATTATTGTTACTCTAGTTAGGCTTGTGAGCCTAATACTAGTACCACTGCTACTTAAACTATATAGGAAAAACCCTAGTATAGGGAGGAAAACCTATATATAACCTTTTTCTATATTCTATAGTAAAGCTATAGTAGCTTTATACTAGTTTTAATTATAAGAAGTAGTATACTACTAGCTAAACTTAACTAATATTATAAAAGAGTATATAGTGTAAAATAGGAATTAGATTAGATTAGTAAAGGTATAGTAATAATGTAGGTTACCCTTAGGGGTAGTCTATAAGTTATAGTAAGTTACCTTAAGCGCTTAGCTTATTTTTTATACTAATCCCTAGCTAATTCCCTTAAGTTACTACCTTCTTACTTAAAACCTTTCTTTAGCTTTTATACCTTTATAGTATTAGCTATACTAGCTAGTAGCTAGCTATTATTAAACTAACTATTAGCTATTTATTAGTTATATAATAAAAAAAAAGAAATACTATATTTATTCTTTTTTCTTTATTTTTAAGCTTTTCCCTTTTTTTTTCTTTTTTTATTTATTACTTTTATTATAAATATACCCTTATTTTTATTTATATAGCAGTACTGCCCTATTACTGCCTTAAACTAACTATAGTATTATTAAAAATACTACTTATTTTTATAATAAAATTAATTCTTATATTTAAGGTAAGTACTAGTCCCTTTCTAATATACTACTATTATTAACCCTTATATAGCTAGGCTAATTATAGGCCTAGCCCTATAAAGCTTACTTAATATAAGCTAAAAATATTAAAAAATAGTGCTATAGCACTAAAGATTAGTACTTTCTTTTAATCTATACTACTTTTATTATTAATTTAAATAAGTACTAGTAATATATACTTTAAGTATATAAAAGTAAAAAAGACTTATTTAAATATAAGTATTATATTCTTTATTTATATTAATAGCTAAATAATAGCTAATTAGTTTTATAGCTAAATCTAAATATTATATTATACTAAAAGGCTATTAAATAAGTTATAAATATATAGAACCTCTATACCTTTAGGGAGTTTATTAATATAAGTATAAAGTAGCTAAGATATAGTTTTACTATAATATTAATATAATACTAATATATAGCTAGGCTATAAAGTATAATACTACTTAGAAAGAGGTAGTTTAACTTATAAAGTAAATAGGCTTATTTACTAATATAGTAATATAGGTTAGTAGTAGTGCTATAGTAGCTTTAGCCTTAACCTTAATTAAAGGTAAGCTATTACTATAAACCTATTATATTACTAATATACTAAAGGAATTAAATAATATTCTATAGAATAGGCTTATTATAATTACTATATAAAGTTATATAAAGGAGGTAATAAAGAAAAAGGAGGGGGTAAAGGAGAAAAGGGAAAAGCTAAGGGCTAAGGGGGTATAGGCCTAGGGCTAGCGTAGGTATATTACACTTATTTTCTATTATCTTAGCTACTATATTTATTTTTCTTTAAAAATAAGTTATATATCCTAATAATCTATACTAGCTATAATATCTATATAGCTTCTTACTACCTCTATACTTATACTATACTAGGTGCTATATAGTATTATATCCTTAATATCCTTAGCTTATTAATTTTATAAGCTTTTTATAAGCTAAAACTAAGGGATATACCTAGTTAAAATAAGCTATTTAGTAAGAGTAGTTACTAGCTTATTATTTTCTAAAGCCTTCTTAACTTTACACTAGTTTTATACTAAGTATATACTTATATTAATAAGGTAGAGATAGTTAAAATTTTTATAAAATAATAAAATATAGTAATAGTCTTTATTATTAGCTTAATAGCTATATATTAATAATTCTACCTTAGAAATATATTAACTAAAGAGAAAAGTATTAAGTTTAATTTATTCTATATATATTTATATAAGCACTATAAATTTATATTTAGTTAGGCTTAAGTAAAAGTAAACTACTTTAATAGTAAAAGTAAAGCTAGAGTTAAGCTTTATTACTATATAATTAATATTAGTTTAGTATACCTATATAATAGCTTACTTTTAATATTAATAGTTTTTTTATTTTAAAGTAAGTACTTTAATTAAAAAAGGCTTTAATAGGTAGTTATAAAGTTAGTTTAGAAATAGTATATAGTTTAAGTAGTTATTTAGGTATAGTAGGTAGCTATGCCCTTAGTATATTAGTCTGCGTTTAAGTTAAGCTACTATTATAATATAAGCGCTATAAATATACTTAGCTATTCTATTAGCTTTTATTTATTAGTAAAAGTAAAGTAAATAATAATTAAAATAAAGGTTAATTAAAGCTATAGCTACCTTAGTTTTAACTAGGGTATATAGTATTGCCTTAAATATACTAGTTACTATTCTTAAGCACTTAGTTTATTTAAAAATAAATACCTTAGCTATACCTTTTACTTTACTACTAACTTTAGTAAGGGTATAGTATAATTTTATACTATATATAATTATACTTTAAATAACCTATATATATAAGAGTTATATATTATATAATAAGCATCCCTAGGTTAAAGCTATTAGTAATATAAATATAAGCTATTACTATATTAGTTTTAACTTAACTTAACTTTAGTATACTTTTTAGTAAAGCTTATAATAAACCTATACTCTAAGAAAGTAGGTAGACTAAATTAGTTATACTATATTAATACTAAGTTAGACTAGTAATATAATTATAGTATACTACTTAGTAAAGTATATAAGTTTACTTTTCCTTAAATTAAACTTAAAACTTAATTCTTAGAATTAATTTTAGTAAATTACTTAGGTAGCCTTAAGGCAATTCTATATCTCCTTTACTATATACCTATATATAAGTATATTTATATTATTAAAAAGCTTATAATAAGTATAGAATATACTACTTAAAGCTTAGTATATAAGGGGGTAATATAAAGTAGGAAGAAAATAAAAAAAATTAAAGACCTTTATAGTATACCTATAGTTATAAGTAAGGGGCTTATAGATTTACTATTAAAATAAAGGTTAGTAATATATTTAGTAGTAAAGAAGTAAGTCTATACTATTATTTATATAAAGATCCTAGTAGCTATAAAGGTATAAGTTAGTCTCTTATAGTAAATAGTATTAAAAGCTACTAATATATTTAGTTAAAGTAGTAATATAATACTACTATAGTGCTATACTATATATACTAATTCTATTAAAACACTTAGTATAACCTTTATTAACCTATTTACTTTATTACTTATTTATAAATTAGGTAGTATACTATTTAATTTAGCTATAAGGATAAGCTAACTTACTATTACTACCTTTATTACTTTATTAATAATACTAAAAAGTAAAATAAAGTACTAGGCCCCTACTCTTTACTACTTTATTAAAGTCTTACCTAGCTTATAAAAAATAATAACTTTTACTTACTAAAATAAAGCTAAGTAATAGCTAATATAATAGTATATATTAAGTAAGTAGGTAAGGGTTTTAGCTAAAAGCTTACTATATACTTTAAGGTATTTAGCTAAAAGTTTATTTAGTTTTAATACCTTTTAGCTAGCTAGGCTTTTAATAATACTATAGATTTTATTAATATTAAAGTAATTTTTTAATAGGAATATTATAGTATTAAGGTAGTTATTAAAATCCTTTAATATATTATTAAGTTAAGCTTAAAAAGAAAGGAAAAAATAATTAGCTAATATAGCTACTTTCTTTTAATATAACTTAGTAATTATAGCGTTTATACCCTTACCTTAAATAAAAGTAAAGATTTATTACTATTTTAATAATAATTTACTATAAAGCTATACCTAGCATTTAAGTTTCTATAGGTTTCCTTTATAGGTAGTAGCTACTTTAATAGTAAAGCGCTAAGTACTATACCTTTTATTACTAATAGTTTAGTACTATATTTAAGCTATATTAATAGTAAATTACTAGTTCTCCTTAGTATAGAATATTTACTACTATTATAATGCCCTCTTAGCATTCTAAGTAGCTTCTTTAGTATAGTAATTTTACTATAGGTTTAGCTTAAGGCTACCTTAAGGTTCCTTTAGAATTACTAAGTTTATAATAAATTAAAGCTTAGCTATTATTTATTTTATATAGCTATTAATTTCTATAGGTATTTAAAGTAGGGGTTTAGTAAGGTTATAGTAAAACTATATTACTACTTTAGCTATTATAAGGTTATTTTCTATATATAATTATTTAAAATAAAGTAAGTAGTTACTATATAGCCTTAAGCTAGTGCTAATATAAATAAGCTATAGAATATAGTTAAATTTAGTAAGGTTTAGTCCTTTTATAAATTTAGCTTTTATATTATAAGTAACTTAAGTATAGTTAATAGTGCTATTCCTTTTACTTTATATTCTCTAAGTTACTTTACCCTATAGTATTATAAGTTTAAGCTATTATTATATTACTAATATAAAAAGTATATTATTCTTTATTAAAGTTTAGCTATAATAATTTTAAAGTAAGTAGTATTAATTAAAGTCTCCTATAAAAACGCTATAGTTTAAAGGTAAGGCTATTATAAAGTTAAAAAGGGGTAATATTTAATTAGGTTTATAGGTTAAGAAATATATTAAGTAGATATAGTATTCTACTAATATTATTAAGCACTAGTCCTTACCTATATATATTAACTATACCTTAAGCCTATACTAATAGTTTATATAAATTATAATATAGCTACTTTAAGTAATAAGTTAAAAGTAGCTAAGGCTAGGATTAGGTAGTTTACTATCTATAGTTTCTAGCTTCTATATTACTATTATATTAGCTTTAGGTTAGGACTTTAGCGCTAAATATATAAGGTAGGTTTTCTTTTATATATTCTAATATATAACCTTTATTATATACTCTATATAATATATTAGGTTAGGCTTAGCTTATTTAATGCTATAGTAGCTATAGATTATTAACTTAAGAAAGCCTCTATAGTAACTTATAAGTACTATATTAATTTTAGTTTAGTATTAGGGAGATAAGTATATAATTTACTAACTTACTTCTATAGCAAAGCCTTTTATAATAATAAGTTACTTATATCTCTCCTTTAGCTATAGCTAAATACCTTTATTTAACTATCCTTCTTTAGTATAGGGGGTTTAGTAAAGGCTAGGGGCTATATTAAGTATATAGTATATATATAGTTTTATTATTTATTTATAATATTATATATATAAGACTATATAGGGTAAGGTCCTAAGTAGTTAATATAGCATTCCTATATAGCTTTTAATAGCAGTAAGTATAATTATTTACCCTTTTTATACTAACTAAATATATAGTAGCTATACCTTAGGGGTAATGTATAGTATATAGCTATATAGCTAAATTTAAAGCACCTAAAGCATTATTAAGGATAAATAATATTATTATAAAGCTTAGCTTTAAATATCTTAGCTTTATAAATAATTCTAGTATAATATAGCCTATTTATTATATTAACTTTATTAATAGTAATAATTAAAGGGGATTAGGTTATAGTACTATATAGCTTTTATACTATAACCTTTACTAAACCCTACCTATTAGCTATAATTATATTTTAAAGGATATTATTCCTCTCTTAGTTCTATATATAATATATAAAAAAGCCCTTAATAATAATACTAAATATATATTAATTTAGCATTACTTTTAGATTAAAAGCAGTGCTAACCTAAGCTATATTATTAGTATAAGGCTTTACTATATTCTAAAATATAATTATAGTATTACTACTATAAAAGTAATATATTACTATAATAATATTAGTACTAATAGCTTAGTTAATAATAGTAATAGTTTCTTTAGGTAAGTAGTTTTATATAACTTTAGCTATTATATTATTTTTAATAATAGTTTTATAGTAAATATAAGGTAGTATTATTATTATTATAGCCTAGATTTATTAAATAGGTAGTTAGGTAATGCCTTTAGTAGTAATACTAGCCTAGCTTAAAGCTATTATATTTTTAGTGCTAATAGCTTTTTTTATTACTTATTTAATAACTTCTTTTAAGTTTTTAACTATAATAAGCTTATTAAGTAATAATAAGGTTAATTCTATTAATATTTTAGTATAGGTTTAAGGCATAAAAAGGCTATATTAAGTATATATTAAGGCTATATTATTAATATAAAAGATAATATTCTATATACTCTTTAGTACTATAGCTAGTATAAGTTTAGCTATCTTATTATATTTAATAGTAAGGTAATTTAGTATTTACTTATATATAGATAGTAGTATAGGAGTAATTTAAGGTACTATTAATATAAAGCTACCTTATTTTATAAGTAAGTAGTAATAGCTTTATATAAAGCTATAATTCCTACTATTAATATTTATTAATATTACCTTATTTACTATACCTATACTCTAGCACTAATATACTATAGAAAATAGGGTAAAATAGATATAGTAATTCTTTTTCTACACTTTTTAAGAGGTTTAGAGTCGGTTCTGCGTCGCTACTGCAGTGCGGGTGAATTCGCGAAAAGTTTTAATTATAAGCTTATATAAAAGCTAATTAAAGCTTGAAAAATAATAAAAGTTAGCTAATATATTATATTAATATAACTTAATATAATATAGCTATAATATTAGCTAATTATATTTATTTATATTATAACAAAAATATATACTAAAAGTAAAAAAGTTAGGGTTTATTAATAATAATATTAATATTTAAAAAGTGTTAATATAAAGCTAAATATTTTAATAAAAAGCTATTTTAATAGCTATAATAGCAAGCTAATAATTACTTAGCTAAACTAATAATTATATAAAAAAAATTAATAATAATTATAACAAAAAAAAATTTTTTTATTTTTTTTTATAATTAAAGCTTTTAAAGTAAGTTATTTTTTTAATACTTTTTTTTAAAGTTTATTATAAATATATTTAATTAAAGTAATATAAAAGCTAACTAAGCTTATAGCTAGCTTATATTAATTTTTATTAATAAAAAATAAAAAAGCTTTTTTAAATATAAAAAAAATATTTCAACATAAATTATTAATATTAATAATAATAATAATAATTCTAATACCTTAATAAGTATAAGTTTTTTTTTAATAAAAAGCTATAAATATTAATATAATGTTAGCTAATTATAATAATTTTTAAGAAAAAATAATATAGCTTATAAAGTAAAATAATATAAAAAAGTAATAAGTTAAATTGTTAATAAAGTTAGCTTAATTATACTTTTTAAATAAAAGTATTTAAGCTATTTAAGTTATATTATAACTATATTAAAAAAGTAAGTTAAATAAAAGGTAGCTTAAAGCTAATATAAGGCTAATAGCTATTAAGCTAATATTATTTAATTTTTTTTTATGTTTTTTTATGTTTTTTTATTTTTTTTTAAATAAATAAAAAGTTACTTAAAGCTAATTTATTATAGCTTTATATAAAGAGTATAGCTTTTTTTAGTAAATATATATTTTTATTATAATATAGTATTATAGTAATATTAATAAATAAGTAAGCTAAAGCTAATATAAATTCCTTATAAAGTTATAATAAAGTAGTATTAAGCATTTTATTTTTTTTAAAATACTTATAATTAGTTAACTAGTATAAAGTAAAGGATTTAGCTAATATAAAGAAGCTATTATATAAGGTAATAAGCTAAAAAGCCTTAGTATAAAGCTAAGTAAATATTATAATAATTATATATTAAAGGTATATTAAGTTTAAAAAGGTAAAGATAGTTATAATTAAGGTAATTAAGAATAATATAATAATAGTTTTTTATATTATTTTAGTATTAATATATTAAAAAGTTTACCTTAAGTATATATTAAGTATATAAAAAAGCTTTAAAGCTAATTTTTTTAATATATATTTAAATAAAAGTAATTAATGTATATTTTATAAAGTAGTTATATAGCTATATAGTTTTATAAATAATATAAAAGTTAAGTTTATATTTAGCTATTATAAAAAAGTATTAAAGCTAATATATATATATTATTATATAGTTTTAATATTATTAAGTTTTTTATTTTTATTTAAGCTTTTTAGCTAATAAAAGGGTATTAAAATAAATAGTTAAATAATAAAATAAAAAGGATATAAAATAATAATATAAAGCTATAATAATAGTATTATTATTATTAAAAATATTTAGCTATTATTATATAAGTAATATAAATTTAATTAGCTATTTTATTAACTTTAATTCTTTTATAATAATAATAAATATAGTAATTAAAGTAAAATTTAATTAAAAAAATAGCTACTTTAATTTTAATTAAAGCTTATAGTATAGCTTTATAAGCTTTAGTTATAATTTATAAATATTTAAGCTATTTTTTAGTAAATCTTTTTATAATACTTTTTATTATATTACTATAGTTTATTAAGGTATAATATATATTTATATTATAAATAACTAAGCTTTAAATTACTTATATATATAATAAGTATATATTATAAAAAAGATGCCCTTAGGTTAATATTATAAAAGCTATAAAGGCTAGCTATTATTATATAAGCTTTTTTATAGTTTTTTTATTATATTTTTTTTAATAAAGTTTATAGTAAACTTATATACTTAAAAACTAAATAAATTAAACTAGCTAAATTATAGTATTATTAAGTTAAATTCAAGCTATAATAATATAATAATAATATATAAAGTATAAAGCTTACTTTTTTATAAATTAAACTTAAAGCTAAATTTATAAAACTATAGCTAATATATTTTTTATATATTTTTTAAGTAAGCTTAAAAATTTTTTTAATATATAGCTAAAAATAAAAATATTTATATTATTTAAAAACTTAAAAATAGAAATATAATTTACTTTATATAGCTAAATATAAAAAAAAGTTATATATAATAAAAAAAGAATTGAAGAAATTAAAAACCTTTATAAAACCTTAATAATTATAAATAAAAGATTAATTAATTAGCTATTAAAGTAAAAAAAATATTATATTTAGTAATAAAAGCTTAAGTTTATATTATCATTCAATTAAAAATACTTAAAAATATTATAATATAAAGGAAATAATAATAATAAATAATATTAAATACTATTAAAATATTTAGCTAAAAATGTAATATAATTCTACTTAAGCTTTATATTATATATATTATTTTTATAAAAATATTAAAAGTATTTTTTAATAAATTTATTTATTTTATTACTTATTTAAAAATTAAATAAAATATTACTTTTTTTAATAATATATATAATTTAGCTTATAACTATTACTTTTAAAACTTTACTTATAATATTAAAAAAATATATAAGTTATAAAGTATTAATATATTATATTTTTATAAAGGTTTTTTTTAGTTTATAAAAAATAATAACTTTTGCTTTTTAAAATAAAGCTAAATAGTATTTAACTTAATAATATATATTAAGAAAATATATAAATATTTTAATTCACACTCTCCTGCAATGCTGGTCGAGTTTGGCCGGCGGCGCACCACTTCTTATAATCAGAACTGGCGCAGAGCTACTATAGCTCCGCTGCAGAACATAGAAAAAGGTTGTATATAGGTTTTCCTCCCTATGCTAGGGTTTTTTCTATATAGTTTAAGTAGCAGTGGTACTAGTATTAGGCTTATAAGCCTGACTAGAGTAATAATAATAAATATTTTAATTAAAAAATAGCTATAAGCTTTTAAAATTTTTATTAAAAGTTTATTAAATTTAAATACTTTTTAGCTAATTAAATTTTTAATAATAATAATAATTTTATTTTTATTAAATTCTTTAACAGTAAGAAATAATATAGTATTAAATTAAGCTTGTAATACTTTTAATATATTATTTATATAAGCTATTAAAAAAAAGAAAAAGTAATTAATAAATATTATTATTCTTTTATTATAAAAGTTAATAATAATTATTTTATTATATTTATAATAAAAAAGTATTAAAATTTAAAAAAAAGTTAAAAAAAAGATTACTTTTAAAGTAAGTTTAGTATTTAAGCTTTTATAAAGTAATATTATTAATAATCATAAATTTTATTAAAAAAAATAAAAAAAAAACTTTTTGCAAATTTACCTACACTGCAGTAGTGATGCAGAACTAACTCTAAACCTCTTAAAAAGTATAGAAAAAGAATTACTATATTTATTTTATTCTATCTTTAATAATATATTAGTATTAAACTATAAGTATAGTAAATAAAGTAATACTAATAGATATTAATAGTAGAAATTATAGCTTTATATAAAGCTACTACTACCCTCTTATAGGGTAAAGTAGCTTTATATTAATAGCGCTTTAAGTTACTTCTATACTACTACTTTATTTATTCTTGTACGCTAGCCAGCTTTAGCAATTTATGCTTAGCTGTTTCTAGAACCTCTGCTCCTTATGTTTTATCTAGTTACAGGA
>SRPW01000289.1:0-26734 GCA_018360225.1 Claviceps pusilla | reverse complement strand
TAAATTAGTATATTCTTAAGGTTATTAAGCTTTATATTTATTTAATCTATATTAAAAATATAGAATAAAAAGGGAGTAGCTATGTTAAGAATATAGAATTTAATAGTTCTAAAGGTAGTAGGAATGCATAAGATTTCTAAAGAAATTACTAAACCTACGCTAAAGTTAACTATACATTAGCTAGCGGGCTTAATCTTTAAATACAGCATAATCCTTTATAAAGCTATAGCTTATAGTGCTTCTATTATAGAAATCCCTACTGCTCCTATATCTAGTATAATTCTATAGAAAATATCACTAGAATATTAGTTATTTAAGATAAAGCAATCTATCTTAGGGGTTTCCTTTTATATTATAAGGGTTATACTAAATAATTTATAAGCAGTTACATTATTCTTAAGTGTATATAAAAGGGATTAGGCTTAAGAAGAGGTTAATTTCTTATAGAAATCTATCTAATTAAATAGTCTAGATAGATTTAGTAGTAAATGTATAAGAAATTATATAAATATTAGCTTAGGGGTTATAGTATTACTTATTAGTGCAGTAATATAGGCATTTAATGCCTCCTAAGCTAGGTGCTTATCTTCCTTAGTGTTAGTTACCTTAGGTTTTCCCTTATATTTAAAGAGAAATGCATTAAAGCTATATTTAAAGGGAATTCCTTTATAGTTCTTACTTTTCTACTAGGAATCCTTAGCTTTTTACTATTCCTATTTTATATAGAATATTAACTAATATCCTACTCATTAATATATAAAATATTTACATAGAAAGTGCAATTTTTATAGTAATTAGCTACTAGGGCGCTAATTAAATAGTTATTTATATTGCTAATCAGTAAACATTATTTTATTATTATCTTTTATTATATTTAGTGTGGAAGATAGCTATTATAATATTTTAATTAATTTATTAGCACGTAAGCATTTATAGAGGTCTCTAACAACTCCTTTATAAGTTAGAGTAAGGTTAAATATAGTAAGCTTACATTTAGAAATACTACTAATAGCAGTAATAAGCTATTGTTAGAGCTTTATATTTACTATAAAAGTATTAAAGATTCTATAATAAATACAGTAAAGTTATTCTAGCATTTAATTAAGGCATTAAAGCTTAGTTTTCTTAGGGTTATTAGTAATAACCTTTTAAAGGGAAATACTATTCTATTTAATGTAATAGAACTGCTAATTACTCTTAGTTTTAAAGTGATTCCTAATAGCATTAGTAAGGTTATAAATTATTAATCCTTTTCTAGTAAGTTTGTTAAGATAGTAAGTAAGAGTATTCTCTTTAAGCATAATTAGAAAAGCTCTTGCCTATAATATCTATAGAACATTATTTTATATACATTAATCTTTAAAGATATTTATCTTTAGAATAATAAAGTTATATAGTTTCCCGCTATATTTCTTATTAATTATATAGCTTTTATTAATTTCTCTAAAAATATAGTAGATTTAGTTAGGGGTTAGGTTTATTAGCAGCGTTAACCCCTCTAATAGTTTTACCTAGGCTTTCTATATTAATAAGTCTAGTAACTTAGATTCCTTACAAATCTATTAATTAATTAATTAGGAATTATTAATAATGCTTCTTGCTTATAGGGGAATAGGAATTTATAGTTAGTATTATGTAGATTAACTAGGGAACTAGCGTTTAATCTGCTCTTCTAATGCATTAATAAAAGCAGCAAGGGAAGTAGTGTATTGCAAACCTCTTATTAATAAAATTAATACACTATTAGTAAGAAGGAAATTCTATAAGTCCTTTTATAATATTATTAGAATTTATTAAAAATTATTAGCAGTCTAACCTTTAAAGTCTTTATAGAAAGCATTAAAGAGTTAAAGGTTTTTCCACTTTAAAATATTATACTAGTAAAGGATAAAAGCAGCCTAATTATTAATATACTACTAATTCTTACATTTTTCTAGTATATTATCCTAGTATGTTTTCTATTCTAAGGTAAGAATATCTATATATTTATATATAATCTTAGGGAGGGAATTTAGTAACACTTGTAATATAGTAGTGTTAGGATTACCTTAGGTAGGATTCCTTAACAAATCTTAGAATTCCTTATTACTTCTGTGTAAAGACATCCTTATAATTAGATATTCTATATAGTTTTTAACTAGCTTTAGTTAAGATTTAGCGTTCTAGTCTTGTAATCCCTATATAAGCTTTAGTATAATAAAGGGTTAGTTAGTAAAATAAATAAGGGTTTTCCTATAGATAATAGTGTAAATTATAAAGAATTCTATATTTTAAAAAGTTAATACTAGCTAAACTAATAAAGGAATCTATTTTTATTATAAAAAAGCTATGTTTTTAAAAGTTTAATACTAGCTAAACTAGCAAAGGAATCTATCTTCTTTTAGCATAAATTCTCCCTATAAGCGTAATAGGAGTTCTATCTCTTCTAAGTAAATCCTTATAAATCTATAGGATAATGTATTCTAAGGATAAATATAACCTACTAATTAGTGTTAGTATTCCTTAGAATACTAGTGATTCTCTAAGGAATACTAGGTGGATTTAAGACTTAGTGATATAACATAGGGTCTAGAAAGGTATTTACAAAAAGGTCTAATTTCTATCCTAATTAGTGCTATCTAAAAGGGTATTTTATAGCTAGCGTTAAGGCTATGAAAATGCCGTTGGATTCTGTGGTGAAAACTCTGCACACGCGGACCAATCAGAAGAGTCAGATTCCGCGGCTAATGTGGCCGCGAATCCGGCTCTTCCCGGCTGTGCCACGTTGTCATAGAATGCAGCGATTCCAACAATAATAGTTAAAGCTAATGCATTAAAAGAGGCGCTTAGGGGTTACTTTTTATAATATAATACAGTAGGTATACTATAGCTAGTAGCCTATTACTTTATATAACTTATAGCCTTTTAATAAAACTATATAATTTATAATAAGGAATTACTTAGTATTATCTTATACCTTAAGGTATAGTTTGCTAAACTCTATAGCATTTTCTAACTATTTATAATCCTTACTAATTATAAGAACTTAAAATACTTTATAAGCCTTTATAAAATATTAAAATACTAGGTATATTAAGTAGAGACTCTCTTACTCTTTAATTTTTACCTTTACTACT
Organism: Claviceps pusilla; assembly: GCA_018360225.1. Classification (NCBI taxonomy): domain Eukaryota; kingdom Fungi; phylum Ascomycota; class Sordariomycetes; order Hypocreales; family Clavicipitaceae; genus Claviceps; species Claviceps pusilla. The sequence goes on along the minus strand of SRPW01000289.1, from coordinate 23,618 downwards.
ACCTAGGTTCTTAAGTAATATATCTTAATACACTATTCTACTATAAATAAAATAAGTTAAAAGAATCTATAAAGACCTAGCTATTATTTTATTTAGTGTTAGCTATATACCTATTATAACTACTCTACGCTCTTCTAACCTTTATATTAAAGTAAGAATAAACCCTAGCTAGTATCTCCCTAGCTAACCTTTAGGGCTATAACTTCTTTATAAATAACTATTTATAAAGCCTTTAGAATTAAAGTATATAAGCTAATTCTATATACTAAGTAAAGATTAAGGCAGTGTAATTAGGGGCCTAGAAATTCCCTATTAAGGCAGCTATATATTAATAGATTAGTAACTATATAATAGATGCTTATAGGGCTTTACTATTCTATAGCTACCTTTAGGCACTATAGTATAAGCCCCTTATTACTATACTAATTTAATAGACCTATAACTTACCCCTAATAGGCTACCCTAAAAAGAATATAATTTTCTAAGCTCTTTATTATAACTATTACTAAGAGGGTATATTAATAGATATTATATAATATATATATAATTACTATTATTATAAAGCTTAAAAGAGCTAGTGTCTATATTAGGGCCTTCTATAGCCTATCCTAGCATTAAATAAGTATTAGTTATAAATATTAGTAGACTTTATAACTAACCTTTCTACTACCTCTTTAAACACTCCTTAGTTCCTTATAGTTATTATAAACTATCTCTTAAAATATATTTAATTAAAAGCTATAATAAATATAAGCACTAAGGTATATGCTTAACGCTTTCTAGACTATTAATAGTGTTTCTATAAATTCCCTTTAAGTATTATTTTAAACTAAGGCTTAGACTAAGTAAGTAGCTTTTAGTTAATACTCTACTCCCTTATAAGCATTAAGCAGCTTCTCTCTATATTCTATTATCCCTAAATTAATAATAATATTAAATATATAAATTAAAAGGTTTAAATAGTACTATAGGTTATAGTTTTTTTTATTTAAATAAATTAGCCTATACACCTAGTAGTGTACTAGCTTACTCTTAATAACTATATATTGTTAATTACTAGCCTAAGCGCTTATATAGCACTTTATAGGTTTAATATTAACCTAATTTAATATATGCTAGCTTTTATATAAAGCTAGATATCCCTTAAGGGATAAGTAGTTTAGTTCTTTAAATATATTTAATAAAGAATAGCGCTTACTTAAGCTACTATTAACTTTACTTAATAGTATTAATAAGAGTCTTCTAATTAGTTATATTATTTAGTAAAGTAATACTAGCTAAAGAATAAAGTTTAGCTTAGCCTTTATAATATTTATACTCTTTAACTAAGTAAAAAGTTAGATTAGGTTATAGCTAAATACACTATACTTAATATTTTAATACCCTTTACTATTAAACTAAATATTCTAAGTAATATTTACCTTATTTTTTATATTAATTTAATAAAGTATATAGTAAATAATCTACTCCCTTTCTAGGTTCTACTTAACTTCTAACTAAGCCTTATTTAGCCCTAAAATAATAGTATAAATATACTCTATAAGTACTAGGTTAAGTATATCCTAGCTATAAAGAATACTAAAGGCTATAGTAATTACTATAATATATTAATTAAATAGGTTAGCTATATATAGCTAATATAGAAACTACTTAAAAATTTAAAGAATACTAAGGCCTTAGTATATTTTAAATTATAATAAAGTAATATATATTTTAATAATAAATTAATATAAGCACACTATAATTCTTAATTAATACTATATAGTACATTATTAGATATAAATTTAGACCCTACTAAGCCCTATTTAGGCTCTATTCTAACTATAATATTCTAATATATTATTACTACCTACCCTTAAATAAAGTAAATAAGGTAGCTTAATAAACCTTTTTTTTTTCTTTTTTTTCTTATAGTATTTAAATAATATAGCTTTAGTAAGTAAGTTAAGTAGGGGTAAAGGGGGTAACTCTTAGTTAGTAAAAGATATATTAGCCTTTTATAACTTTAAGCTAAAGAAGTTTAGAGATAGCTTAAAGAAAAGTAATAAGAATAAGGTATACTAAAGGAGAATAAATAGTAGTATAATATTAGTAAGGGGTAGTGTAATAGTAGTAAGAGAGGGTATAGTAATAGTAGGTAAAGGTATATTAATAGTAAGAGGGGGCCTTAATAGCTAGCTAACTTATTTAAATAAAATACTAAAAGGTAGTAATATATATAATATTATAGAAAGGGGTAGTATAGGTATATATGCCTACTTCTTAGGTTATAAGGGTAAATAGAATAATAAAAGGGGCTAATATAACTAGTAATTAATAAATAAATCTTAATATATAGGTATTAGCTATTTAACTTAGTACTATACTTTAAATAACTAAGTATTAGTATAGTTAATATTAATTTTTAATAAATAAATTATAGTAAAATTAATTATAGTAGTAAATAAGGGATATATAGGTATCTTATTAGTAGTAGCTTAAAATTATTTTAATAGTTAAAAAGAAGGTATAGGTAAGAAACTAATAATAATAATAAGTATAGTATACTTCTTAATAGTATATAGAGTAGTAGTAAAATAGTTATATAATACCTTAAAAGGCTTATTTAATATAACCTTCTTCCCCTTACTATTAAGGGCATTATAAGTAAGGAGATAAAGTACCTTTATAGCTTTATTATAATAAATAGCTACTATAATCTTATAAGTAAGCCAGTAAAGGGCAAAACTTTAAGTAAATATAGTAGTATTATATATATAAGTTACCTTTCTCCTTTAACACTCCTTATAGGAGTACTAGGGGCCTAGGGTATATAAAAATAATTTATTATTTACTATATATATAAGATAGAATAAATACTAAATATCTAGCTAGTTAAGATTAATAGGGGTAAATAATTTATTTTTAAAGTTACCTTTAACCTTATAATAGCCTAAGATATAGTAGCTATTTAAAGGTAAAGAAGGGGGAGGTAGAGTATTAATAGCAGTAAATATAATCTTACTATACTTAGTTTTAGTAAAATAAGGCAGTAAGGATAGGAGAGCTTACTATTTAAATCTAATAAGTAATAGTAAGGGATTTTTTATTAAGTATTAATAAATAAGTATAAGGAAAGTATAGGTATTAATAAAGAATAAGTAGAAAGTAATAAATATTTATATAAAAGACTTAAGGTATATAAAATTTTAATAAAAAGAATAATAATAGAATTACGTTTATAAGCATAAAGGGAGCGGATTAAAGATTTATAGTTAGTATCTTAAGTATAATTAGCTAGCTAATCTAGAATTTTAAGGATTTCTATTTTAGGTTTATTTTTATTAACCCTAGGCGCTAGAGCGTAACTAGCTAGGATAAATAGCTTTACTTAAAGTATTATATTATAAATACTTAAGTGTTATTATTATATCCTATCTGCTTATTAACTATTTAATAGCTAGAGGGCAGTAAAGTAGGGAGCTATATAATAGATTTAAGCTAAAAGCTTAGATCCTTAGTAAAGCAGGAGAGGAGTATATATAGTAACCTACTGTAGCTATAGGGCAAACCCTATAAACACACATTGTATATAGAATGGGTATGTAGTAAAGGGAGATAGTAGTCTTCCCTTCCTCCTTATAGATAATAATAACTTCATCGACACTAGATTGCAGTCGCCATCTAGGCTAGTCCATAATAGTTATTTAGGTATATAATACTATATAAAGAGACGCTACTATTAACTACCCTAGAGTTAAGGTTATTAGTAGTATCTTTATTATCTCCCTTAGCTTTAGAAGGAAAGATATCCTTTAGTGCTACTAGCTCTTTATAGCTCTATAGGATATTAATATTATAACTATAAAAGGTAAAGAAAGTCTTAATATTATTTATAGTAAAGTAGGAGTCTACTATATCTAAGCCTTAAAGGTTCCCTAGCCTTTAGTTAGGCTTAATATAAATTAAAAGGTCTATAAAGTTATAGATTAGTAAGTATTTTACCTACCTATAATCTATAATACTATTAAAAATCTAGCAGTTCTTTAAAATAAAATAATAGACACTAGTGGCCTTATACGCTATATAGTCCTTCTAGAAAATTAGCACTAATTCTAAGCTATATAGCAGTATAGTAATATTATATATTATAATAACCCTCCTAGTTAAAACTATATTAGTAGGGCAGAAAATATAGCTAGGCATAGTTATATTATATATAGATTAGAAAATAACCCTAGGGTTAATAAAGTTAATTTTAATACTATAATTATATATAAAATCTATGCTAATTAATAATTTTAGTGTAAGTTTCTTTATTATATTAGTAGTTATAGTAAAGTAACTAAACACTAACTTCCTTTTAGCTTTACCCTTAATATAAAAGTTAAAGGTAGTGGTTTCTATAATATAAAAAGAGGAATTTATACTATTTATAAGTTTAGGCTTTTAAGTTCCCTATTAAATATTATAACTATTCTATTAAAGCTACTCCTTATTAACTAGTATTAATAAAATTCCTATATTAAGGTAGATTTTATAGTTTTACCCTTAGTTATTAAAGTAAAGATTTACTTTAAAATAAGTAGTTGCCTTTCTTTTTTTAATAATTTCTAACTAATATAGCTATACTATAGCTTTAATAACCTAACTATTAGTTAGTCCCCTAAATGCTATAATTTTTTTATAGTATATAATAAAGGGAAATATAAGTTCCTTAGTATAAAAAGTGTCTATAAAGTTAGATTTATTTTTATTAAAGTTACTTTTAATAACTCTCTCCTTAACTATATAGTATTCTAATAACACTAAATAGGACTCTTTAGCTTCTATACTTAAGTTATTTACTATAATTATATAGTTTATATTATTACTATCCTTAAGCACTTACTTTTTATAGAATTAGGGTCTATAGCCTTTATAGTTATATTAAGGGCGCCTAAAGGAGTTATAATAATAGGTTTTAGCTTCCTTATATTACTTAGGGGCATTTAACTCTTTAGTATAGAAGGTAGCTACTAGTATGCTTTTATTAAAAGCCTTAGAAGACTATTATAGAGCCTCTTTATAACCTTTATAGAAATAACTATAGTTAGGTTAAAAAGGGTATAATTAGCCTTATAGTTAATAGTTTCTATGTTTATATTTATTGCTAGATTTATAATACCTTTTATAGCTTTATAAGTATTAGTAGTAACTACTTTACTAGCATTAAGGTAAACTATAGATACCTTTATAGTAGCTATTATACTAAAGGGGTTTATTTTAATAAGTATTAATGCTATAGTAAGGGGGATCCTTAGCTATAAAGTCTAAATCCTTATAAGAAGGTAAGTAAAAAACTAAATCTTATTCTTTTTAGCTTTATAATAGGTTTTATTACTTAAAATAAAGTCTTTTAAGTTCTATCTTTTACCTTCTACTAAATTAATATATATATTATAGTAGTTTAATTCTACTAGTTAAGGATAGATTTAGTAAAGTTCTATATAGAGTTTATAGTAAAGATATATAAAAAGCTAAAGATTAGTAGATTCCTTATTAGCTTTAATATAAAAGAAGATCTTAGCTATAAACTTATATAGTAATATCTTAAATAATATATTATTCCTAGTAAATTTAGCTTAATTAAGCTATACTATAGTATTCTAATTCTTAATAGTAAATTCCTTCTTAACTATAGTAAATACTAACTTAAGGTTATAGAAAATTATAGCCCTTTCTATATTATTAAGATACTAATAGTACTATATATAGGCAGCGCTATAAAAGAGGTACTATACTTAGTATTTAATCTATTCCTAGTTATTAGGGCTAGTATAACTATAGTAATCCCTAACTACCTAAATCTAAAGGTTTATATTTATAAAAATAGTGAATTTACCCTTATATTTAATAGCCTTGCTATTAATATTATTAGAATCTATCTTAGAGTTAAGATACCTAATATTATTAAGCTTTTATAAGGGTTTTATTAAATAGTCTACTATTAAAGGGGCTTAGATAGTAGGATCCTTATAAGCGTTATTATTTTTAGGTTATTATTCTATAGGTATAAATAATAGTTCCTAAGTATATATAGCGTTTCTAAGGTATAGCTTATTATAAAGTAAAGGGTTATATAAAGCTTTATAAAATTCCTTATTTATTAGGTATCCCCTAAGCTAAGAGGTCTTAGTATAGTAAGCATTAAGGATTATTATATAAGCTAGTTATACTTATATACTTATTATTTTAAAAAATACTATAAGGTACTATATATTTAAGGTTAAAGCCTACTTTAGGGAAATAAAGGGTACTAAGCTAGTTTTATAATTTACTAGTAAGATTTAGCTAGTCTAAAGGTATTTAAGGTAGTTGTTACGGTCTGCACACAACAGCGGAACCCACCGCATATAGGAGGGTTCCGCCCCCTTTCTTCTAGTAAGGAATAACTTTAACTATACATACACTCAACCACCTACCTATGACTTAAGTGTTCCCTCTCTTTATAACTTTATAACGTACCACACCTATTATGTAAGTACCCCTAACTTACATGTAATATCTAGCATATAATAAGTAGTAGCAATTGCTGTTTCTTTTGTATACCTATTTACTATATAAGAGCTAATAATAAAAACTATAAACCTTATATTAATAATAGGAGAAAACTAGTAAAGTCTACTTATTAGCCTAAATTCTTTAATTACTAGCTCTATTATAGAAAACTAACTATAGTAAATCCACTATTTTTAGGCTTTCCACTAAGACTTCCCTAACCTTAAGAATAGAAAAAGACTGCTTTTATTATAAAAAGACATTAAGAACCTTTAAACTCTCACTAAATATTAACACATTAACAGTAACCTCTAGATCTACCTAAAGCCCCTAGCTATTAAAAGACCTATTTATTAAAACCCTATAGATTTTACTATAGTTAATACTAAGTAGAAAACAGTAAAAGGTATTATCTATAAAGCTAGGCTAGAATACCTTTTTAAATAAGCAAATTTAGCACTAAAGAATAACACTACTACGCTAAAGAATAGCCTAAAACGTAAGGGAAACACTAATATTATAGGCATATATAGCGCTCTAGAGAATAAATTAATAGGAGACTTAGTAAGCGTAGAAATTAGGGGACCTCTAAAGACCCTAAATATTTTATCTTATACTAAGGAAAACAACGCCTCCTTATAGAAAAGGGACTATATTAGCGCTAGCTCCTACTAGGAAACTATTCTAGAAATAAGAATCCACTCTTATATAACTTTTAATGCACTAAATCCTCTTCTAGAAGCACTATTAAATTCTATAGAAATTAACTAAAATAAGACAATCTCCTACTCCCTTAATAGTTAGGTAGAATATATACCCCCTCTATAGGTAATAGAGACTTAAGGGCAATAGCATAAGCCTAATATATACAATAAATTTCAGTAATTTCTTACTAATATATATAACTAATAAGAGGCTACCCTTAACAAGATCCGCTGCAGTAGTGCAAAGGAAATTAGCAACATAATAACTTACTTAACCACTGCCCTAGAAGCCTCTAAACTAGCTAAATCCTACTAGTAAACCATAGAACTAGCCTAACACCCCCTATTTACCTTAGGGTAGGCTCTAACCTTAGATACATAGCGTCTTACAGCATCCTTTAGAATAATAGGCGTGTAAGCATAACTAGCTTATATAATAACCCTTAATGCTTACTACACTAAGACCTCTTAGCTTAAAGGATACCTAATAAATAGGGAATTTTATAAGGCTTTATACAACCCCCTACTCTATAACAAGCTACACCTAAGGAACGCTATGTATGCTTAGGAACTATTATTTATACCTATAAAATAGTAACCTAAGGATAAGGACCCTTATAATAATCCTATAGTCTAAGCCCCTCTAATAATAAACTATTTAATAAAACCCTTATAAAAGCTTAGCAATATTAGGTATCTTAACCCTAAGATAAATCTAGACAACATTAATAGTAAAGCTATTAAGTATAAGGGCAAATCCACTATTTTTATAGATATAAACCTTTAGATCTAGGCAGTTAGGGACCACTATAGTTATGCTAGTCCTAACCACTAGGAACAGATTAAACACTAAGTATAGTACCTCTTCTGCAGCGCCGCCTATATATAGTACTATTAATATCTTAATAATATAAAAAGGGCTATGATTTTCTATAACCTTAAGTTAGTATTCACTATAGTTAAGAAGGAATTTAGCGTTAAGATTTAGGATACTATAGCATAGCTTAATTAAGCTAAATTCACTAGGGATAATATATTATCTAAAACATTACTATATAAGTTTATAGCTAAGATTTTTTTTTATACTAAAGCTAATAGGGAATTTACTAATCTTTAGCTCCTTACACGCCTCTATTATAAGCTCTATATAGAACTTTGCTAAATCTATCCCTAACTAGTGGAATTAGACTACTATAATATATATATTAATTTAGTAAAAAGCAAAAGACAGGACCTACGAGACTTTATCTTAGGTAATAAAACCTACTATAGGGCTAAGAAGAATAAGATTTAGTCTTCTGCTTACTTTCTTATAGAGAACTTAGACTCTATAGCTAAGGATTCCCCTTATTATAGCATTAATGCTTACTAGAATAAACCCCCCTAGTGTAATAGCTATTATAAAAGTAGCTATAGTCTACCTTAACACTAATAGAGTAGTCGCTACTAATACTTATAAAGCTATAAAAGGTATTGCAGATCTAGCGATAGATATAAACATAGGAACTACTAACTATAAGGCTAATTATACCCTTTTTAACCTAACTATAGTTATTCCTATAAAGGTTATAAAGGGGCTCTATAGTAGTCCCCTAAGGATTCTAATAAAGGCACACTAGCGGCTACCTTATACACTAGGGAGTTAGACGCCCCTAAGTAATATAAGGAAGCTAAAACCTATTGCTATAACTCCTTTAGGCACCCTTACTATAACTATAAAGGCTATAGACCCTAATTCTATAAAAAGTAGGCACCTAAGAATAGTAATAATATAAACTATATAGTTATTATAAATAACTTAAATATAGAAGCTAAAGAGTTCTACCTAGCATTATTAGGATACTATATAGTTAAGGAGGGAGTTATTAAAAGCAACTCTAATAAGAATAAATCTAACTTTATAGATGCTTTTTACACTAAGGAACCTATATTTCCCCTTATTATACACTATAAAAAAATTACAGTATCTAGAGGACTAACTAATAGTTAGGTTATTAAAGCCATTATATAGCTATATTAGTTAGAAATCACTAGAAAAAGAAAGGTAACTACCTATCTTAAGGTAAACCTTTACTTTAATAACTAAGGGCAGGACTATAAGATCTACCTTAATATAGAAACCTTATTAATACTAGTTAATAAGGAGTGGCTTTAATAGAACAGTTATAACATTTAATAAGGAACCTAGAAGCCTAAACCTATAAATAGTATAAATTCCTCTTTTTATATTATAGAAACCGCTACCTTTAACTTTTATATTAAGGGTAAAGCTAGAGGAAAGTTAGTGTCTAGTTACTTTACTATAACTGCTAATATAATAGAGAAACTTATACTAAAATTGTTAATTAGTATAGATTTTATATATAATTACAGCATTAAAATTAACTTTATTAACCCTAGGGTTGTTTTCTAATCTATATATAATATAACTATACCTAGCTATATTTTCTGCCCTACTAATATAGTCCTAACTAGGAGGGTTATTGCAATGCACTACATTACTATGCTGCTACATAGCTTAGAATTAGTGCCGGTTTTCTAGAAGGACTATGCAGCATATAAGGCCACTAGTGTCTATTATTTTGTCTTAAAAAACCACTAGATTTTTAATAGTATTATAAATTATAGGCAGGCAAAATGCTTACTAATCCACAACTTTATAGACCTTCTAATTTATATTAAGCCTAACTAAAGGCTAGGGAACCTTTAAGGCCTAAATATAGTAAACTCTCACTTTGCTATAGATAATATTAAGACCTTCACTGCCTTCTATAGTTATAATATTAATATCCTATAGGGCTATAAAGAGCTAGTAGCGCTAAAGAATATCTTTCCTCCTAAAGTAAAGGGAGATAATAAGGGCACTACTAATAACCTTAACCCTAGGGTAGTTAATGGCAGCGTCCCTTTATATAGTATTACATGCCTAGATAACATCCTATTTATTATAAACAAATTTAGCGTTAAAATTACAAATCTTAACCTAATAGCTATAGAAAAACTTATTAAACTTACTAATAAATATAATATTTACTGTAACTAAGGGGTAGTGCTAATGCCTAAGGAGGAGCAGATACGCATTAACTTTATTAATAGTTAGTAAAATTAGTTAAAACCCTTATAGGTATACTATTTAGGCAGAAAAGATTTTAAGAAATTCTATGAAATCTTTAATAAAAAGTATAAAGCTAGTAAGGTATCCTACCTTAGAGTAGAAGAAAAGGCACTATACCTATACCCTAGCTTTCTTATCTAGTATAACACTAGAAAAGAATATAAAGGAAGGGCAGTAATTAATATAAGGCCTATAAATAGTATTACTATCCTAGATATATACCCTTTACCTAACTAAGGGGATATTATAAAGAATATATATAGAAAGTATTAAATATCCCTCCTTAATGCTTCTAGTTTCTTTAACTAACTCCTAGTATAGCATAAACACTACAATAGAATAGTAATTATCTCTAAAAGAGAAATTAAAGTATTCTATATTGTAATATAAGAATATAAGAATTCCCTAGTATATACTTAGCGCTTTATAAATAAGTAATTCTATAAATACTATACCTTTATACAAGTATATATTAATAATATTACTATTTTTTCTAACACCCTTAAAGAGTACCTAGCCTACCTTAAAATTATATTTAAAATCCTTAAGAAGTGCTGCCTATATATTATAGCTAAGAAGTTATTTATTAGCTATTTATTAATTTAACTCTTAGGTTTTATTATAAATATAGAGGGCATTACTAACACTAGTAACTACATTAAGGCATTTAAAAACCTCTAGATACCTACTACACTCTTAAGCTTTAAAACCTTTATAAAGATAGCTAGATTCCTTTATATAGGGGTCCCCTAGTTTAACCTATATATTAAACCCCTATAGAATAGAAAGACTAAAATACTTTAGAATTTTTATAAGAAAAATAAGCTCCCTATTAAGTTATCTAAGTAGGCATAAAAATGCATAGCCTAGTAGGTAAGTTTTATACCCTTTAAGTAAGAAATTACATCCTTTAAGGCAATTTAGAAACTCCTATATACTAAAATTCTGCTCTAGTATTATAACCCTAAGAGGCCTCTTTTCTTTAAGGTTAATGCGTATAAGGAGGGTTTTAGCCTATATACTTTCTAATTAGTAGTTAACTAGAATAGCACTAACATTCCTAGGAAAGATATTAGTAATAATAAACTCCGCCCTATCTTATTCCTCTCCTAGCTAACCTTAGCTATTAAGAAGAGGTATAGCTTAATAAAAGTAGAGATTACTGCTATTATATAAAGGATAAGGAAGCTAAGGAAAATAGCCTAATCTAACTTATTACCTATAAATATTATTACTAATTACTTACTAGCAAAGGGAATTATCTAGTATACCTTACTTATAACAATAGATCTTAATAAGGCTAACCTTAAGCTTACTAAGGTTGCAAATTATCTCTTATAGTTTAAAATCCGTATTATCTATATTTCTAGCACTTTAAACATAGTTCCTAATACACTCTCTTACTTACCTATTAACGTTAGCTATAGGGAAGTAGCTAACTATAGTAAATTTAATAAACTTAATGCTTATATATACTTTAGAGAGAAATCTATAGCATTCGCTATTATAGATAATAACCTAAAGGATTTTATTATAGTAGAGTATTAGTATAATATAAAGTATAGCTAGATTATTAAGGGTATTACTATATATAGGGAGAGGCAATGCTAAGCTAATTAGAACTAACTACAAATTCCCCTATATAGCTAGGACCTTTAAGATAATAGACTTCTTTACTACTATAATTTAGAAGGATTACACTAACTTTATATCCCTTAAAACTATATAAAAGCTCTCCTTTAGCTTACTTATAATAATACTTACTACTTTAGTATAGGGAGAATAGCTAAGGAGCTCTCTACTATCTACTTTCTATAGATAAGCAGCTAGATACGCACCTATATAGTACACTACAACGTCTATAGAGAAAACGCAGTTCTCCAATCTTAAGCCCTAGGAGAAATAAAACCCTTTTAAATAAAGCTAGTGCCTTTCTATAGTATTTTATTAGATTTTATTACTAATATACTAGAAGTTAGCTCTATAAATATAATATAGGCAGTAGAAGGATTCACTACCTATAATTTACTTTACCTAGTAAACTATCTCTTTAGTAAAAAAATAATCCTTATCTCTAGCTATAAGGAGTATTTAGTAGAAATCTAGGCTAAACTCCTACTTAAGGGGCTTTACCTTACTAATTAAGGGCTACTATAAGAAATTATTAGCAATTAAAACCCTAAGTTTATCTCTAACCTCTAAACTATACTTTTCTATAAGCTAGGAGTGAAATTCCTTATAGCTATAGTGTATTACCTACAAACTAATAGTATAGCTAAGCGTAAAAACCAGACTATAATTATTATAGTGTAGTATTACACTGTAACTAATCTAGATATCCCCTAGCCTTTAATACTTCTAGCACTCTAACACTATCTTAATAATGTAGCTATAGCCTTAATTAACTAATTACCTAATAAACTTATACTTAGTTATAAGCTACTTATAGTAGTAGACCTCCTTATAGATTTAAATAAATCTATTATAGATCCTAATAATACTAACCTCTTAGTACTTTAGAAGTTATACTAAAGAGAGGCTAAGTATATTATTATAGTAGTAGCTGCGCTTATAAAAATCTAATATAACTCTAGGCATAACCTAGTGGATATTAACGTTAGGGATATAGTATACCTTAGGCTATACTTAGGATATAAGCTCTTAGGTAGGCTTAAAAAGAAATAATCTCCCTAGTATACTAGACTATATAAGGTTTTAGAATAGATCTCTCCTCTCTCCTTTTGCCTTAACTTTCTACTAACTTTAAGGGTTTATTTAATAGTTTCTATAGCTTATATTTAAAAACTATAGCAGGGTAAAGACCCTTTTAGAAGGATTAAGCTAGCACTACTATTAGTAGACTTAACTAGATTAGGAGAGGCAGACTACTAGGAAATTAAGAGGATCTAAGATTACTATATATAATTCTTTTAAAAGAAGGGTAAAAAGCCTTATATTAACTTCTTAGTCTACTAGAAGGGATACTCTACTAAGGATAATTAGTGGATTTCTAAGGAAGAAATGTGCATTAACGCCGCCGAGATAGTTAATAAGTATCTCACAAGGAATACTATTAATTAGGACGAGGAATACCATAAGAAAGGCCTTACGGCGCCTCCTAATTAATAAATCCTAATAATATAATGCCGGCTCTGCGTTCGATTTTGCAAATGCGTGTAGGGAATTCCCTACTAGTAGAAAATATTAATTATTTTCTAACTCCCTGCACACTATAAGAGCTTACCTTAAGCTTACTTTTGCAAAGCCCTATTAGGGCACACAAAATCCTTCCTTTCCTATACTCTTTCTCTTTCTTTCTTTACCTTCTTTTCTTTGCTTTTCTATCTCTTTTCTCTTTAAAAATTTACACATTACTGCCTTCTTCCTTATAGTAGTTATTTATACTTAATTTATATTTTTCCTTAGCCTATATAAACACATTGCTTAAACCCTTAACCTCCCTAAGGTTTTCTATAGTATATTAAATTCACTAACTTAAGGCTCTTAGCACTAGTTTCACTAATTACTATACTAATATCTAGTAAAAGTTAAGTTAGAAGAAGGCTTAGTAGGATATATATAGCGAACTCCTACGTTTCTCTCTATACTTATATATTAAAGCCTTTATTAGACCCCCTTCTTACTACTAACTTCCTATAATTCTCCTTAAGTAGTTAGCCTTAAACCTTAAGAATAGTATAGACTCCTATAATATTAACCTAGCTAACTTACTAAGTCTTATATTTAATTTCTATCTTTAGAAGATAGATATTTTAACTAGCTAGCTAGGGAGCACTCTAGCTACCTAAGGCAGTGAATTTTATAGTAAAGATAGCAATAATTTAGGCATACTTTACGCTATACCTTAGCTTACTATAGCTAACTATACTATAGATAAGAACATCCCTAATAAAAATAATACAGACCCTAACTAGAAGCTAGATAATACTAATAACATTAAGGAGGAGACCTTAATAGGCCTATCCTTAACAAACCTAACTAATAAGCTAGTAATTACTACTAAGGAAGCTATAAAGCGCATTACTAATACTATAATACACTAGTACCTCCGCTAATTTATAAGAGCTAACAGCAATATATATATACCTTATAATGCGTTAAATAATATTAATTTTATTACTATAGTTAATATAAAAAAGGACTATATAAAGTAGCAATATACTAATAAGTAAGGATCTAAGAAAAAGGATTAAACCTTTAAGAACGCCCTCTATATTTATAGTGTAGAATTTACTAGGGCAGGAGCTAGAATTAGCTATAATAGATTTAGTATTAAAAAAGATAATCCCCTTTATAAGCTATACTTAAAAGTAGTAGCCTATTATATTAATATTTTTAAAGAACTTAAGGCTTAAAGCAATAAGGCTATAGTAGCTACTGTAAAAGGCAATAAAGCTTAAGCTAAAAGTAAATTAAAACTCTTTATAATTTATACCACCTAGAACTCCTTTTAAATAATAGTTTTTATTTAGAAAGATAAGGGTAACTATAAAAACTATTACTAGACTTCCTAGCTCCTAGCAAAGTCTATTATTATTACTAAACATATTAGTAATGCTTTTAGCTACCTAAATAGAACCCTTAGTAGCCTTCTAGCAATAGTTAGTAAGTCCTATCTTACAAAGATCCTTAAACTAAGCGCCTAAGTGGCTATTACTATATTTAAGTAGTTATTAGGCATATATAATAAGGTCCTTGCATGCATTATAGCGTTAGAGATAGCTATAGCAGCCCTCTAGTCCACTATAATAAACTATAGTAAGATATTTAAAAAACACTATAATAGCATTAAAGGCCTTATAAATGTTTATAATATTATAAAAACCAATACCTTAGAAATAGTTAATACTAGAATTAAGGAGGCTACTAAGTCTATAACTATAGCAAAGACTATTAAGGATATAGAATCCTGCCTTACTATATTAGAAAAACATAAGTCTATTATAATAGCTTTAATTTCCACTATTAAATCCTTTATTAAATTACTTTAGTTTAAGGTAAAGGCTATTAAGGCTAAGGTATAAACCATTAAGACTATAGGCACCCCTAGGACTTCCACTATAATAAGACCTACTAAGCGCACTAGGGATAAGACCCTAACTCCCTAGTTAAGGTATTCTATGTATATAAAACGCTAGCTAGCCGCTATAAGTAGCTTAAAGACTATACCATAAAAGAGGGAATCTATTAATCCCTTTAGTAGGATATTCTAGTGTTCCTATTATTTCTTACACTATTACTTTAGTAGTTCCCTATTATAGGGATTCTAATAGTTATATAAGTATAAGTGGTTTCTAATTTTCTATATTACTTACCTACCTTAAAAGAATAAAGTTAGCAAGAAATACAATAGTTTAGCAGGATTGCTTAATATTTATAATGCCTACTGCTAGGAATATAAAATCCCTATAGAATCCTACCTATATTTAAATAACAATAGTAATAAATAAGGCATGTAAGTATTCTTAATTTTAAGCTATAAAAACTATATCTTTACTTATGCAGGAAACCTTATTTATACTAGCACTTGCCCTAGGTTATAGAATATAGCAATATCTAAGGGTCTTTATTTACTTAGCTAAGGCTATAGCCTAGCCGCCTAAGTACACTACTAAGTATAAAAAAACTTACCTTACTATAACCCTTTTATAACCTTTTTTTAATTAATAATGTTATTGCCTTTATATTATAAGTTACTCCCTCTATTTTCTTTATTACTATTATTAGCGTTTCCTTATACCTTACTACACTCTCTACTATTATTTCTATAGCTACTTTTCTATATAAAACTATTATCTTCCCTATATAGCTATATAAGGTTTCCTTAGTTTTAATACTAAAACTATAATATCTAGCTATGCAATACTAATGCTACCTTAAGAAACCCTCTTTACTAAGGAGGAAATTAACTAAAACTATATAAAAACACTTAATCTCTTTACTAAGCTAGGCAATATGTGTTTTAAGGCCTACTATAGTGCTAATACTATAAGCAGCGTAAGATAAATAAGAAAACCCTTTATTTTTAAATTATACTGCGTTATAACTACTAGGGACCTTATTAAAGGTAGTTTCTATAGAACCTTTCTACTTTATAAGGTTTATAGATTACACTACCTCCTAATAAACAGCAGCCTACTAGAGCTAAATATAGCTTTTATTTACTATATTATAGAACTTAATATAAATACTTTTATTTAGCTCTCTCTAACTATTACTATTTATATTAATAAAACTTTTACTAAGTAAGACCTTTAGACCTATACTAAAAGCAGCATTAAAGATATAATAAACCTTTAAAATAGAATTATTCTCCTTAGAATCCTATAAGCCTAATAGTTTATTAATTTCTTTATCTATCTTACTAAAACCTATAACTATCCTAACGCTAAATATATCCCCCTTACCTATTATAAACTAATAGAAGACCACACTAGTATCTTTATTAGGCATTACTTATATCTTACTAGCGTATATTATAAGGTTCTCTACATTAGCACTAAGAAAGTCTAAACACTTACTGCCTATATCTAAACACTAGCTAATAGGATAACCTATAACTTTTATATTAATAACACCTAGAAGGATTAATATAGTATAAGTGCCCCTAAAACTAAGCAGAAGCTTAACTTTAGTATAGTGTATTTCTATAATAACATAGAGTTTGCCTAATATTAGGAAGAAGCTAAGGCTATAGTTATAACCCTTAATATATATACCCTTAATACTATAGCTAACTATAAAGGGTAGGAAATCTTTAAAAGGGTCCTAGCTAACCCTATAGTTTAGCGCTCCCTTACTAGGGATATCCACTTTGTAATAGTACACTAGAGCTACGCTACAGACCTTAATAACTCTAAGGCTAATAAGGTTAGTAGCACTAAGTCCTTTAGTAATAGCGATATATTTTTAGGCAATAGAAGTAAGTAGTAATAGCGCGGAATATAGCAGTACACTAAAGGTAAACCTTAGAGGATTTAATAGTTCTATAGGGGATATAGATATCTATGCTAACTTGCTTATATACATTCCTTTTCCTTATTTACATAACTTCTATAGGTTAGTCTATAACCTAGCTATATACAGACTCCTATAGCTTATTTTTTTTTCCTTCTAGTTTCTTAACTTTATATATAAATTACTATAGGCTTACTTTCTTTCCTTTCTTTTCTTTTCTTTCTTAATTTAGGTAGCTTAGAATAAGCTATATTTTCTTCTATAAAAGGGGAACTTATTATAGTTTATATATAATAGTAGAACCCACTATATATAGAAGGGTTCCGCCCCCTTTCTTCTAGTAAGGAATAACTTTAACCATATATACACTTAACTACCTACCTATAACTTAAGTGTTCCCTCTCTTTATAACTTCATAACGTACCATACCTATTGTGTAAGTACCCCTAACTTACGTGTGACATCCAGCACGTAACAGTAGTAGTTAAGTAAGTTACTACTTTACTAATTTCCTTTGCATTACTATAGTAGATCTTATTAAGGGCAGCCTCTTACAAGTTATATATATTAGTAAGAAATTACTAAAATTTATTATATATATTAAGCTTATACTATTGCCTTTAAGTTTCCACTACTTATAAAAGAGGTATATATTCTACCTAACTACTAAGAGAGTAGAAGATTATTTTATTTTAATTAATTCTTATAGGATTTAATAGTACTTCTAAAAAAGGATTTAATATGCTAAAAGTTATATAAGAGTAGATTCTTATTTTTAGGATAGTTTCCTAATAGAGGCTAGCATTAATATAGTTCCCTTTTTATAAGGAGGCGTTATTTTTCTTAGTATAAAATAAAATATTTAGGGTCTTTAAAGGTTCTTTAATTTCTATACTTACTAAGTCTCCTATTAACTTATTCTTTAGAATATTATATATACCTATAATATTAGTATTTTCCCTATATTCTAAGCTATTCTTTAGTATAGTAATATTATTCTTTAATGCTAGATTTACTTATTTAAAAAGGCATTCTAGCTTAGCTTTATAAATAATACCTTTTATTATTTTTTACTTAGCATTAACTATAGTAAAATCTATAGGGTTCTAATAAATAAGTTTTTTAATAGCTAGGGGCTTTAGGTAAATCTAGAGGTTACTATTAATATATTAATATTTAGTAAGAGTTTAAAGGTTCTTAATGTTTTCTTATAATAAAAGCAGTCTCTTCCTATTTTTAAGGTTGGGGAAGTTTTAATAGAAAGCTTAAAAATAGTGGATTTACTATAGTTAATTTTCTATAATAAAGCTAGTAATTAGAGAATTTAAGCTAATAAATAGACTTTACTAGTTTTCTTTTATTATTAATATAAGGTTTATAGTTTTTATTATTAGCTCTTATATAGTAAATAAATATATAAAAGAAATAGCAATTACTATAACTTATTATATACTAGATATTATATATAAATTAGGGGTATTTATATAATAGGTATAGTATATTATAAAGTTATAAAGAGAAGGAACACTTAAGTTATAGGTAGGTGGTTAAGTATATGTATAGCTAAAGTTATTCATTATAAGAAGAAGAGGGAGCGGAACCCTCCTATATGTGGTGGGTTCCGCCGTCATGTGCAGACCGTAACATATGTATAGAAAAACATTTTTAGAGTAGAATAGAACTATAGAGGCTATATAATAGACCTTATATAACTTGTTTATAACAATTATAGCTTTTAAGCTAATATTACTATTATTAAGCTATTTAATAGCTTTTTTTAATTAAAAAGGTTAGAGTTCTTATTAATAAGAGCTTAGCTTAACTATTACTAAAATCTATAGTAAAGGATTTATAATGTTATAACTTTACCTAATGTTATATAGGTTACTTAGACACTTTAAGTAGTAAAGGGTGCTATACTTAATATTTATAATATATAGAATATCTAAGGTTATATTTCTAAGAGTCTTAAGAAGAATAAAATACTAAAATATTTTATATATAAATTAAATAAACTAGCTAAGAATTAGAAAGCTAGTTTCTTTATAAAGAGGTCTTTATAAGGAAAATAAAAAAAGAAAAAGGTAATGGAATTAATAACTCTTAAATATAGCTATATAGTCTTAGCTAGATGCTCTATATATATAAAAGATATATACTAAAGGCTTTATTCTAAACTTTAACCTATATAGGTAAAGTTTATATAAAAAAAGAGCTTTATAAAGGTATTTATACTAAAAGGCACTGCTTTTTTTAATATTATATAAGCAGGAAGCATATTTAGTAGGATAACTATAGACATTAATAATAATTACACTGCTACTACTAGTTATAGCTAACTTATAAGGTATAACTATATCCTAAATATAGAATATAGTAATTATACCTTTAATTTAATAAAGTGGTTTATATACTTAAATACTAATATAGAAGTTAGACTAATAACTATTAGTAATAGTTAGCCCCTTACTATTAAAGAAATTAAAATAGTTAAGTTACTTATTAAAGGAGGATATCTTAAGCTACTAAACGCCTAACTAGCCCTTAAGGTAGAAGTTAATATAATTTCCTTAGGTCTTCTTTATTAAGCTAGTATTATTATAAATAGGTTTATAGACTAACTAATTATAAAGTCCTTATTATAACTTATAGCTTCTTTTTATTAAGCTTTTAATATTATAGTGCTAAAGCTTTATACTAAAGAGCTTTACTTTAACTTTATAGCGTTACCTACTAAAGCTATTATAAAAAATATAGAATATAGCCTTTTAAATAAAAGACTTAGGCATGCTAGGAAGGATTAAATAGTCTATATATATAAAGAAGTAGGTATATTAATTAATCTAAAGTCTTTAAGTAATTTTTACTATAAAGCTTACTATTTAATAAAAGCTAACTATATTATTTATTAAGAACTATAACTTAATATTAATGCTTTTCTTAGGTATGTTTTCTAGGATTATATTATATATAAACTAAAGAGATTTAGCAGTAAGAACTATACTTTATATATAATTAATACTTTTACCTATTCTTACTAGGTTATTCTAACTATAAGTTATAAGAATTTATAGAAAGCTATAAAGGTATAGGAAACTGCTATAGAAAGCGCAAGCAGTGAATTTACTATAAAGTGCTTTTATACTAATAATACTATAGAATTCCTAGGTAAAAACTTTACAAATTACTGCTATAAAAAAGGCATTATCTATTACACTAAAGCTCCTTATATTCCTACCTATTAAGGCCTTATTAAAAGGGCTAGGAGAACCCCTATAGATATAGCTTAAGCATTAATAATTAGTGTTAAGCTTTTTAATATTCTTTAGCCTTATGCTATAAAGTATATAGCTAAAATTATAAATATTCTACTAATAAGCAGCACTTTTAGTAGAAAATTGCTATAATAAGCTCTCTTTAATAAAATTAGACTTATTAATAACTTATTAATTAAGACTCTTTATATATAGGGGTGTATTACTTATATATAAATCCCTAATAAAAGATATATAAAGGCATAGAAAATATCCCTTAGAGTAAAAAAAAGGGCGCCTTATAGGTATAGAAGGTAATAAATATTATTTATTTAAGGTTTAGCTACCTAATAAAAGTTATATTATAAAGGTATAAGATATTTAATTTTAGGAAAACTCTATAAGATCTTATAACTTTACTAATAAAACTAAATTTATTACTAAATTAGTTAATCTAGCATTTAAAGAAAAGAATAAAAGAATTATTACTCTACCTTTTTTTATAGATCTAGTGTATAAGGCTAACCCTTTACTATAAAATAAGATCTAATAACACCTAACATAGTTTAGTACTATAAATACCTTATAAGGTTATAATAACACTAGAAATACATTAGGGAGTAACCTTTTATTTAATTAGATATACTAAAGGTTAACTACTTCTTTTAATAAACCCCTTTTATATTATCTCTTTAGTCTACTAAAAATAATATTAAAGAACCTATTAGAATTATAGTAAAAGAAGTAGCTTATTATATTTAAGTAACTTAAAGAACTAATTATTAACCTTAAAAGATATAAGACTAAAGCTCTTTTTAAGCTTATTGTTATGCTAGTCGCACAGAAATCAGGGGCGATTAGGTAGAGCGAATATGATCCGAATTCCCTCTTAGATTAAAGGTAGGACTAGTAGTATTACTAGACTAAGACTTGTCTTTCTTTTCTTTTTCTTAGAATAATTCCCTATTAAATCCTAAAGGAATATTCCCTATTCCCTAGTACCTTCCTTTCTATAACACGCTACTAATGTATAGATATCTAATTTGTTCTAATAACCACTCTTCTCTAATTAGGTAATAAATTAAAATAAGGGTATATATAATATTTAGATTAGAATTTCTATACACATTAAATTAGGCATAATAATTATCCCCCCTTTAAGGTAATATTAACCTAATGTTATTATAATTAGATATATATATTAGTTTAGTCCCTTTTTTTAATTTAGGATTACATTTTTGTTTATATATATTTTTATTTATTGTTCTTTTAATTTAGGATATACGTTTCTATTTGTTTATATTACTAATTTAGGACTAGTAATGTTTATTAATTTAATGCGTAATTATAGGTATAATATTAATTATTTAGTTTAGCAGGGAATTTGTCTTATGATTTCTTCTTTTATATATTATACCCTAATCCTCTTATTAAATCTTTTTAATTCTAAATATATTTATAGTATTGTTTCTTTATATATAATTTATTAATTATGTCTAAATTAGCTAAGAAACTATCCTTAATGCTATATTCTAGCATTTAATTGTTAAAGGATAGGACTTAGAAAGTCTTAAACATTAAATTAATCTAGGATTTAACTAGTTATTATAGAATCGTAATTAAAATAAAAAAAATTAATTAATTAAATAGAACTAAGTTATTAAAAATTTAATTTCCTTAGGGACCTAGAGAACTAGGTATATTAGGTATGTTCTAATTTAAGATAGATTTTAGTATTAATTATTTTTACTTAGTACACTATTTAATTATATTTAATCCTTTATTTAATACTAGTTTTATTAGTTATTCTGCCTTAAAATGTTAGGTAGAATCGTAGTGTAATTCTGCTTCTAATGCTAGCACTAAAGGGTTAAATTAGGTACCCTTTTCCTTATTTAGTTATCTTTTATAGAGAGCTAAAATAATTACTCTTAATTTAAATAAGAAATTAAGCTCCCTGCTTTCTTATACTTATTATTATATTAATAAATATAAGGAAAGTTAACTAAAGAAATTAGTAAAGAAGGCTATAAAGAGAATTTAACTTAGCGGATTAGCGTTTAAATTCTTTAGGATTTTAGTTGTTTTTATAACCCTAAAAAAAGAAAAGGAGTTATAATTAACTATAACTCTTACTTATTCTTATATTTATACTAAGTTAAGTAAATTTATATAGGATTAGGCTAAAGCTATGCTAGAAGATGCTACTATTGCTATTTAAGTTAATAAATACATTTAATGTCTAAAAATAATATTTATTACTTTAGAAACTATAGTAAAAAAGGGGTGATTTACCTCTTTATTAACTTTTTATAAGGATATTCTTAATAGTATAAAATACTATTATTACACTTTAGCTATATTCTTTTATTATAGAGTAAGTATTAGTACTAAAATTAAGGGGAATGTGCTAATAATTTGCCTAAATACTAAAATTATTACTAGTATACTATAATAATTTTATTAAGGCATATATATTTATAAGTAAATTAATATATTTAGCTAGTAAAGAATTTTTAGTATATAGAATTAAGATATAGGAGCATTTTTATAACTTTTTTTCTATATTTATATAGTTTGTCTTAAACTATTGCTGTAAAAATAGTCTCTAATTCTACTAAAAATAGTTAGAGGTAAGGAATAGAATTTCTTTTTTTTTTTAATAAAAATAGAATATAGCATTAATTTAGTATAGAATCTTAGGAAAATATTAATAAATATAATACTAAAGTGTCTACTACTTAAGCCCTTTGTAATGCTTTATTTATAATACCTAAAAAACTTATAAGTTTTCTATTTCCTTTCTTTTAATTTAGGATAAAGCTTTAGCTAATATTAGTATATTAGTTAGCTAAGGATTAAACGGAATTTTAGCGTAATTATATGCCACGCCTTAATAGTAATAACAATTGTTATTTAAGGACGTACTAGATAATAATCTTAGTTTTTATTAAGTCTATAGCTATATTAAATAAGGAAATAGAGGATATTAATCTTTCTATAACTTTTAAAGGAATTTTTACTAAAACTTTAAATAATTAAAAAATT